>CAUYON010012473.1:0-19540 GCA_963573935.1 Arctocebus calabarensis | reverse complement strand
AGACCGGAGGCCTGTAATGATTTCTCAAACCCTGCAGGGTGGAGAGCTTAAATCCTCCTCAGCCTGTTTAGAAGGCACTTTAAATCACAAACTTGGGCTAAGCAGAAGCTTTCCCAGGAAAGTGCTTGTGGCTGGGATCACTCTTTAAGTGGCTATTCACTTACCCAGTGTGCCGAAACTGGTCTCACCCAATGCCCCGAGGGCTAAGGCTGCAAGTTATCTCAGTCCCTGCCTTTAGGCTGCTCAGTCACTACATTACTCGCTCCCGCCCAATGGTTGTTCTGCGACCCTGAGGGCGGAGCTTGCCAGGGCAGTTCTCCTATGATGCTCCACACAGCCCACAACCAAACACTGGTAGCTCTTTCTGGCTCGGTGGCTCGGTCTGGAGCCCCAGACAACACTCAAATACCTCCGCACTCTTGCCCCAGTTCTCTCAAGGCAATTCAACTGAGTGCCAAGTCCAAAAGAAACCCAAACAGCTCACAGGTAAGGCCTTTCCAGTTTGCAATCTCACTGGTGCTGTAGTCACAGCTGCCGGCAGGATTAGACTGAACGAACACAAGCAAACACTTGCTAGATCTCCACTGCTTTTGCCTTCCTCAGGGGGTCCAGAAGTCTCATGTTGTCTCCCTGCATCCCCAAAGGGATGTTTCTGGGCAGATCTCACCAGCCAGAGATGCCTGAAGTCTTCTCTCCCCAGTCTCACCGAGCCCAGTTGCAAGGAAGCTGTTACTCGGCCACCATCTTGGCTCCTCCTCTGCATCCCACATATTTTAGTGTTTCTTATTCATTTTCATTTACTTCAAAAATTTTATCAGTTTGTCTTGAGTTTTCTTCTTTAATGTATGTGTTATTTAGAAGTGTATTATTTAATGTCCAAATATTTAGGGCTCTTCAAACTATCTTTCAGTTAGTGATTTCTATGTTAATTCTGTTTAGGGCTATGATTCCACTCTCTGATTCCCACTCTTTTAAATTTGTTAATATGATTTAAGGCTCAGAATGTGGTCAATCTTGGTAAATTTTCCATGTGAACTTAAGAAGAATAAATATTCTGTTATTAAATGGAGAACTCAATAAATAAAGTTAGTTAGATAAAGTTAATTGACAGTACTATTTGGGTTAAGTCTATCCTTACTGATTTTGTGCCTGTTTGACCTGCCGATTAGTATGAGAGGGATATATCTAGCTATTGTAGTGGATTTGTCTGTTGCTTCTTGTAGTTTTCATCAGTTTCTTCCTCATATCACCGCACCTGGCCCATGTATTTTGATATTTACTAGGTGTATACACATTAAGGACTGTACATCTTCTTAGAGAATTGACCTCCTTATCATATGTAATGCTTTTCTTTATGACAGTTCTCCTTTTTCTGAAGTCTACTTTATATGAAATTAATACAGCTATTTCTTATTATCTTTCTCCAGCTCTGTATTTTTATATTTTAGTGAGTATCATGGAGACAGCATATAAAATTGGGCTTATTGTTACCTTTAATTGCTATACTTAGACCATTCATGTTTAAGATAATTATTGATATGTTATTGATAATTGATAATTATACAACCTTTACCTTTAATTGCTATACTTAGACCATTCATGTTTAAGGTAATTATTTATATATTAATATCTGCCATGGTATAACTGTTTTCTAGTCTTTGCCCTTGTTCTGATCTTTTGTTTTCTTCATCTTCTTAATGCCTTCTTTGATTTTAATTGAGCAGTTTCTACTACTCTATTTCCTCTTTTCTCTTAGTATGTTAATTACATATCTTTAAAAACAATTTTAGTAATTACCCTAGAATTTGTAATATACATTTATGATTACTCTAAAAGCATTTATATACTACTTCATATGTTATGCCATGACATACAAGTCTCTTTCAATCATTCTTTCACTTAACAAATATTTATTGTATAATTATTATCCAACAGTTTTGATCTAGGTGCTAGGGATATAGCAGTGAGTAAGACAAACTTTCTACCTTTCTAGGTCTTAGGCCACTGGAAGAGATAATAAGCCTGTATAAGCAAATTTATAATACAATATTAGAAAATGATAGGCTTAATAAAGAAATTAAAGCAAGTATGATCAGGAAAATCTCCATTCTTTCATTCTTTTTTAATTATTCAAGTAATACATGTCAATATACTTCTATAGTTTAATTATTATCATGGCTTCTAGAATAGAAATATAATTCCTAGATTTTTATTAAAATATGTATTTCTAGCTTAAATCTATTATTTTTCATTTATTGATCGTTTCATTTATTGAACAAATATTTGTCAAAAGCTCATCATTTTCTAGGCACTCCAACTGGAGAAGGAGGTACACACTTGAGAATGTTATGTAGTGGCTAACGTTTGAATATTTTGCCCCAATGCTGGAAGTAGGGCAGAATGGGAGGATCAATGTCAGGTTTGAAGAGGTCAAGTTTTTGAACAGCTTAGTGCCATCCTTGTAGTAATGAGTGTGTTCTCACTGTATTAGTACCCACAGGAACTGGCTGTTACATAAAGCCCGGCACCTCCCTTCGTTTTCTCTCACGCATTCTCTCTTCCATGTGATCTCTGCACATGCCAGGTCCCCTTTGCCTTGTACCGTGAGTGGAAGCAGTCTAAGGCCCTCACCAGAAGCCTGAGCATGTCCTACCACCATGCTTCTTTTACAGCCTGCCAAACTGTGAGCCAAATAAAACTCTTTTTTTTTAAATAATTTTATTGAATCATAATTGTGTACATTGGTGCAATCATAGGGCACAATGTGCTTCAAATACATTCAGAAATATTTTTATCGTACTGTTACAGATAGGCTTCATGGCATTTTCTTGATCACTATATAAAGACATTGATACTCTACCTTTAATAAGTTTCACCAGTACCCTGCTAAGATGCACTGTAGGTATGTTCCCACTAATTGCTCTCCCTCCACCCATCCTCCCCCTCCCCTCCCCTCCCTTTCCCCTTTCCCTGTATTCTTGTGCTATAGTTGGGTTTTAGCCCTAATATGAAGGAAATAAAACTCTTTTTTAAAATAAGTCACCTTGCTTCACATATTCATTGATAGTAACACCAAGTGAACTAATAATTAAAAATTCATATTATCTTAGTATCTGTAGTATTAATAACTATTTGTTTGAGACATTCATATATTAGTATAAGTCATTCTAGTTTTAGAGCCTACTGCTGGATGGATTACTTGGATTTCAACTTCTCCTAGCAGATCACCTGTTCCTTCCTTCTATAAAGCAGAAGCAGAAATAAGGAAAAGTTAGAGAGTCTATACAAAGTATAAGAACTGCCCAGGACCACATTGCCTCCAATTGAAAGGAAGGTGTTAAATATTTACTCTAACAAAGAATAAAATCAATCTATGCCCGAACCAACCTTTCATGGTTAGAAGCTGTTACAATTTATTTTATATGGAGAATGTTTTTTTCCCTTGTCTCTTTTACAAATTACTTCATTAAGAGTGTTCTTGAGAAAGTCACTTGTGAAAGAGTCTTTATCTCAAATATAAGACAAATTTAAACAAATTTTCTTGAAAAGAGACTTAGATTAGTTTTATGGTAATAGCACATAGCACTAAGTAGAGAGAAAAATCGAAAATATTAAACAACTTAAAACAAAATAACAACCTTGGGGAAAGAATATCAATTAAGCAATTTTTTAATCATTTTCAAAACAAAATTTTGTTTATTTTTCATTAGAAAAAAATGTACAAGTTAAAAACTGAGCAATTTTTAAAAGAGTAAAATACTGGGCATAGTGCCAAATATTTTTGGAAATGGCCAAGTATTTTACAAAATGTTTCAGATACATTGCCTTTATCTAGTTAAAGTGCCTCATTTGGTATTCTCAAGGATCCTGCATGATGGATGTTATTGTTATGCCCTCTCACAGATATTGGAACCAGGGATCAGAAGAAACAGGGCTCTTACCCAGTGTCCCACCCAGGAAATGGCAGTAATTATTCTCATTTCTTGTCTTTTAGGTTCTCATTCCCTCATCTTTCTATTAAATTATTCTATTTCAATGGATCACCAGAAGTCACATAGGTTGAGGAAACTCTGAAGACAAAACAGACTAAATATACAGACAACTGATAAATAGATCATCAATTAAATGAATACATAGTCAATCTAAACTATTTAAAAATAAAATTCACTATCTTATTTTCCTCTGGATGACCGGGTTTTCCTGCATCACTGCTCATACTATGCCACTTGAATTTGTTTATCTCCATTACTACTATTCTCCTGAAGTCTCTTCTTCACCTTGAGGCTTTTCTCCAGCATTTTTTATAATGATGTAAAATTGAAAAAGTTCCAAATATGTCATTAAATAAATAAAGTTATGGAACTTATTTAATATTCATTTATGATAAAAAGAAAAAAACTCTCAGAAAAATAGGAAGAAAGGAGAACTTCCTCAATTTGATAAAGAGCATTTGCAAAAAAAGAAAAATTAGCAAATCATGTACTTGGTATGTGTTTTCTAAAATATACAAGGAACTCTCAAAAGTAGAAAATTTTTAACCACTGAATTTAAAGTAAACAGTTGAATTAAATGTCAGCAAAAAACATGAAAACACATTTACCAAAGAAGATTTTCAAATGACAAATGTACACACACAAAGATGTTCAATGTTATTAATCATTATGGAAATGCAAAGTAAAACCACAACGAGGCATCAGTACACACCTATCAGAGAAAGTAGCTAAAGTACAATATGATGGCAAGACCAAATGCCAGCAAGGAAGTGGAAAATCTAGATGAATCACACCTTGCTGGTGGGGATGTATAATGGTTCAGTCATTCAGTTTTGAAGTTTATTAAACTAAACATGCAACCACCATATGACCCAGCAATTGCATACATGGGTATTTATCTCAGAGAAATGAAAACATGTTCACATAAAAACCTGCATACTAATGTTTATTGTAGCTTTATTCATAATAGCCAAAATTGGAAACAACCCAGATGGTGGATGATTAAACAAACTGTGCTAAATCCATCCAAGGAATACTACTCAGCAATCAAAAAGAATGGAAATGTCTGTATCTTAACTATATCACTTTCAATATGCTAGTTGTGGTATTTTGCTATAGTTCTGCAAAATGTTAATATTGGAGAAACTAAATACAGAGCATATAGAATTTATGTTATTTTTTTTTACAATAGCCTTTGAATCTACCATTATCTCAAAATAAAAAAAAGTTTTTTTAAAATTATGAACCTATTATACAAGGAATACTATGTAGCCGACTCTCTTTCTCTAAACCCCTTAACTATTAAGTAGACCTAGCTTTATCTATCAAGTTTTTACTTGTTAATATGTGTTCTAGTCTTAGATTCTCAATTATAATACTGTATATGCTTTAAGAGGGACCACATGAAGTTGTGAGTAGCACAGTCCTAAGTACTTGGTAAGCATTCAATAAATAATCTATGACATCATATATATATTCGCTCTAACAATCCTTCTTGCTTTACCAACTTAGAAAACTATAACTGCAAATGTATTTACACTCAATTCCCTTAGCACAGCAGTTCTCAAAGTTTAGCATGTTTCTAGATCTGCGACCTTTGCTAAGGTACATTATTGACCTCTCCCTTCTCCTTAAAATTCTCTTTTTCCTTAACTTCTGTGACACAATATTCTTTTGATTCTCCTAGTCCTTTCATCTATCTTATGACTCATTCTCTGATACTTCATCTTTCCAAACTCTAGTTACATATGTTACTTAAATTCGTTTTTTTGGCTTCTTTCTTTTTTCTTCTCACTCATGGCATTGATAAACTCGACCATGATTCTGACTTTTTATAAATGAATATATCTTTGCAAGCGGCTTCCCAATTTTCATTCTAGGCCACACTTAAACTCCTAACCTCTTATTTCTAGCTATCTGATAAATGTCATCTTAACTTCCCTATGGCACTTCTAACTCAACAGTCTCCAACAAAATATATGATGTTTTCATCTTGTTACCTGTATCTACTTTAGCTTTATGCTCCCTATTTCTTATAAAAGAGCCCATCAGCATCAATAACATAAACTCAGTTTTAGCAGTGATCAAGAAAACTTTTAAGCTTTGCCCCAGGAAAATGGCAATCTCTTTTCTGTCCTAAAAGGTCTTCCCTCCTGTGGCTTCCTCTGTAGTTCTGTGCATATTATAAACGTAGACTTCAGTGATACCTACATTTGGTTTCAAGACAAAGCCTATATTTCTTCCCACTTGTATCCGATACTCCTAAGGCCCTACCTTATATTGGGCCCACCTATTTACTACTATTGCGATAGCAAACAGCTGCACAAAGGTATAAGTTCCTTAAGTCAACTTCACCACATATCTCTTACCTCCTGAGGTTCCTAGATCTTGTGTGCTTTCACTTCTTGATCTGAGGTTCCCAGATCTCATGACCCTTCCGATAGAACTTGCTTAACCATTTTGACACAAGTATTTGAGACAACCTTTGACCAATAGGGAATGAAAATTGGGAACTTATGGGTAAAAGCCTCTCTCTTTTGCCTATCAGTCAGAGATTTCTAAGGGCATATTCTCTTTGGATCCTCAGAAAGTCCTCAAGAGGATCTGATTAAGCCTCAGTTTCCAACCCTAATAACCTGCTTAGTAACACAACCTTGAATTGACATTTCTTCCTTTCTGGTATCACTATTTTCACTATTTCACTATTAACATAGTTATATTCTTTCAGGATCGCTTCCAAAAATAAACTACTTGAATTCTAGTTTTTGTCATGGGAGGCTAGGCTAAGACTAATTGTTTAGAATGCAAGGTAAACCACTTGCATTTTATTCATATGTATAAAAAGTCAATGAAATTTTAGCAGCTATAATTTAGGAGGATCAATACATTTCCATGGTGTAGGATAAACTGAATTATGAAAATTAGGAGGATTGCGTATTAGTTCAGAGACGGATCAGAAGAAATTAAACTATTATATAAAAAGATGGGATGATATTGGGAAATTATGCAGGATTTGGAATATGATCTGATTATTGCTGGGGTGGGTTGGAAGATTGACAAGGCAGGTGACACAGAATCTTTGCAGCTTTAAGCCTGGATGTTATGGATTGAATTGTGCCCATGTACCTGTTCTCCATCAAGATTCATATTGTAGTTCTAACCCCCAGGACCTTAGAATGGAATTTTATTTGGAAATATGGTTATTGAAACTGTAATTAATTGTTAAGTTAAAATGATATCATACAGCAATAGGGTGGGCCCCTAATCCAATATTTTTGGTGTCCTTATAAAAGGAAGAAATTTGGACATAGATGACACACAGGGAAGCCACCACATCAAGATGAAAGCAGAGCTTGGGGATAATGTTTTTTAAGCCAAAGAATGCTAAACGTCACCCACCAGAAGCTACAAGAAATACATGGACCAGATTTCTCCCTCGCCACCCTCAGAAAGAACCAAACCTACTGACACCTTGATCGTAACCTCTGGCTTCTAGAATTATGAAACAATACATTTCTGTCCTTTAAGACACCCAGTTTGTGAAACTTTGTTACAGCAGCCCTGGGAAACTAATTCACTGGGTAACTAAATGTCATTAATACATGTAAGGAAGGAAACCAAGAGTGAGAGCCCAACTGATGTGAAGAGGAAAGTAGGACCGAGGACAGTGCTTCAGTTTGGGGTATAACTGATTTATTAAAAGGGAGACGTAAGAGACATGAGTGCAAATTGAAATTTTCATGTGATAGGCAAGAAACATTGTCCCCATTAATTTAGTTGGAAAGCATTATGTGAAAAAGGGCAGAACTTATCCTCTGCATGTAACTAATGAATCTACACTTGACAAAGCATGCTCATTCCCTTAAGCCTTAGATGGATAGAGAAGAACCAATTAGGTAAATTGGGTGAAATTCAGATAAGGAATTTATGAGAATGGAGGCTTGGCTTTGAGTAAAGATGAAAGGAAAGAAATGTACTTAGGCAGACTAAATGATGATTAAGTGGAATTTGATGACAAGGGACACATATTTTAAAAGTGAAGTTTCAAAAAGAAAAAAGTGATGAAAAGAAAAAAATGCATGCAATGTATCAGTTTTATTATAAAAATAGGAAAATATTTTTGTAATATGGAAAAGGAAGAGAACTTTATTGAAATGACAACAACAGAAACTATGAGAGTAACATAAACAAATCAGATAACAGAAACATTTTAGAGCATCAAATAAATAATTACATAAAAAACTAAAGAGGAAATGAAAATAGGAAAATATTGTATAATATATGATTAATAAAGGGTTAATATCCAAAATTTATAAAGTGCCTCTATTTTAAAAGTGATTAATATAATTTTAGGAATAAATAGGAAAACTACACAAAAAGATAATATATTAAGATAGACATATAAATTACTAACAATCAGTTGAAACTATGCTCAAAGTCATAAACCATCAGAAGATACAAATCAAAAATATATTTTTCTTATCAGGATTGAAATGTTTTTAAAGATCTAAAATAATGAATGTTGGTGAAGGTACAGGGAAACTGGTTCTCTTATATACCTCTTATGGGATTAGAATAGGTCTAGCCTCTGTAAAGCCAATTTTGAAATGATTTTTTAAATATTAACAATACATAAATCAGCCAATCAATTGTGGGGATTTGCCCTATAGTAAACTCTCAAAAATTCATAAGGAAATATAAAACATAATATTTTACTGCACAACTGATTAGGTGGCAAAAATTTGAAGCAACCTATATTATTTTATAATCAGACTTTTCCACAAAATAATACAAGAATTATTATTTTAAAAGAAAAACATGAAACAAAGCAAAAACAGAGGAGGCAGATGCTCCAGGAGTGCATCGTTGAAAGATTGGGGAGGAATACCAATTGAGATGATGCTTGTAGGTTGGGATGCATGAGACAAGTGTTAAATTCCACCTCATTAGTAATTTTTAAAAAAGATAAGTAAACTCATGATGAAATTTTAACTTGAATAAATTAGGTCCAATATAACTGTGGATTTTGTGCATTTAATATTTAGAGTATCCACTGAAATTATGCGATTCAAAATAATTTATTATTTTTCCATTTGAGTTAGGTGCTAAAAAGTTGATATATGGGAAAGAAATCAATTATTAGCAAGACTTGCAAAAGGCTTTTATTTCATTTCGATAAGGCTTTGACTATTTTCTAATGTTATATGCTGTGGTCCTTCTGAAATAATAAAATCTCATTTTGTGAAAAAGAAAGCCAATAACAGAAAGTAACCTATTATCAGGTGAGGCTGTTCCTTCAACAATATAATGTTATGTTAGTTAATAAGCCTTCAGATCTTGGGAAAAGGTCCCTGTTATTTGTGGCTTAGCTATTGTTTGTGGTAGCCCAGCACTTGGCCTCCCTTCCCTGACTTATGGGGAAAGGCCCTTTTATTCTTGGCCAAGATTGGACAGTCATAGCACTTCATTTTCCTGATTATGGTAATTAGTTAAGCCTTGAGATAATCAGAATTTATTTTAGACTGGTTTCCTCAGAAGCAGTTCTTGAGATGAGATATGGTGTGAAAGTGGTTAAAAAGTATCCCCAAGAAAAATCGAGAGGAAAGGTGAGGCAGAGGGAAGTGGTCCAGGGAGGGAGAGAATTGTCATGCAAAGGTGCAGTATCAAGAAGGGTCTTACAAAGGGTATTGTGTTGGGGTCCCCAAAGTACCCCCAGGTTCAGTGACTCACTCAGAGGACTGGCAGGTCTTCAGCATACAGTTGCACTTGCAACTATGATATATCACAGTGAAAGGATCCAAAGCAAAATCCAAAGAGAAAAGGCATGTAGAGCGAAGTTCAAAGGAAACAAGGCATATGCTTTTAATGGTCCTCTCCCAGTGGATTTACTTAATTCCTCCAGGAAACAAATTGTGACAATTTATGAAATATGTCCAAAAGGGGGATGATTCTTAGAGGTTCAGTGGTTAGGGTTTTTATCTGAGGGCCAGTCATTCTGCAGGGATCCTCTGCCTAGCATATACAAAATTTCAGGCTCCCAAAAGGAAAGCATGTGTTCAGCTAAATCACATTGTTTGTAACAAACAGTTTTGGCACAGTGATTTTTTAATCAGAGAATGGTGAAAATCCTTCCAAAATCCAAGTCCCAGAAGCCAGCCAAGGGCCAGCCTTACAAGCAAGTCTTTCTAAGGCCAGCAGGGGTTTTTGACTGCATACCACAGGAGAACTCTGCCAGCCAAGGGCCAGCCTTGCAAGCAAGGCTTTCTCCTATGCATACCATAAGAGAACTCTGAAGACCGTGTAGGCTACTCCTCACTTTGGGTGATGAAGTAAGAGGATATTTCCACACCTGTCAGCTATGGTGGGAAGGCTACCAGCCAGGCACTTCTAGCAATCTCTGTGGGCCTGTGAACTGGTTCCAGCTGCCTGAGGGTGAGTCCTCCAACAGAAAGATGCAGGTGTTGGTTGGTGGAAGTAAAAGCTCACTGGGAGACATGTGAGCTTGTAACTCAACCAACGTTGAGGGGATATGGGTGAAGAGCTGACAACATTTGCTATTGCCATCCTTCCTGGGATTTTTGCATACTGAACAGAGGATCACAAACCATCCTCTTGGGTTGAGTGGGCACAATGTTAGCCTAAAGCCCTGGGTAGCTATGTATATTTTCCAACCATGTAGACTCTTTCGCAGAGGCTGAAAATGAAATCTTCAGTCAGAGAACAGGTGATAAGAGACAGGGATAGAAAATCCTAACAGCATTTAGGTCTCCCTTGAAACTTTGCCTAGTATCAGCTCTACCACTGCTCCTTATATTTTGACCAATGTATGCCCCCTTTTTTGTCTATGCTGATTTAATTGAGCCTTTTGTGACTTGCAACCCTCAAGAGAGCCCTGACCAATATAGCATGTATATTAATTATCTACTGAATCTAGTAGATCATAGGTATCCAACTCAAAGATATCTGGTGGTAAATGTTCTTTCTCTTTGAAGGTAAGAAGTTGGATTAATGAATTTGGGCCACCTAAAGTATTTCCTAAAACCGATTTTGACAGACTATGGCCAAATCCACTGTCCCTTCCACCCTCCCCCCTCCCCAGTCTGTTTTTGTACAACCCACAAGCTAAGAATAGTTTTTATATGGTTGCGAAAAAAACAAAAGGGAGAATATTTTCTGACACAAACATATGAAATTCAAATTTCAGTATTAATAAATAAAGTTTTTAATTTCATGAATAAAATATGTGCAGAAATTTGTTTTCTCTCTTGTTATATGAGTACCTACATAATATGCTTGATTTTGCCTCTTGGCCAACAAAACCTGAAATATTTATAATCTGGACCTTTTCAAAGTGTGCTTGAAAATCCCCACCCTAGAACAATGAGAATGGAAAATAAGCCCTTTTTGAGGGAAGGCGCTATGTCTCGTTACTATTGTTTTTAGTAATCATGTATAATAACACTTAGAAAAATTATCTTTAAAAAAAAAAACACAAGAGACTGAATTGACAAAGATAAGATGGCATGTAGAACCAAATCTAAGATTCTGACAGCTCCAATGTCAGAGATTCTCTTGTGCCAATTAGCCCACATTGTAAAAGCATTTCTGAAAACTGAACTTCTCAGCCATTACACCCCAGTGTGCATGATAATCAGGTAACATTTTGTCCAGCTGTTGCAGGGAATGGGTGATGTAAGCAAAAGTAGAAAAAGAGGATAAAAAAGACAGTGTATTCTTGGACCTTAAAAATCTTTGGACAAGTGTGACCATTTGTGTGGCACTCCCTTGTGGTTTTTATTTTTGTCACCTTGAGAGTTGTACTTAGGAGTAAGACAGAGAAAATGTAGGATAAGGACCCAGAAAGGTATGAAGGGAGTACCAAGAAAATTTATTTCACTTCATAGTTTGATCTAAGGACCAGACTTCTTTATTTATCTATGAAATTTATCCTGCTGCATTAACTTAGAAAAGTAATGGGAATATATCGTTCTCTTAATTTTGATGCTGAAGATACTTTGATAGGTAAGGAGTGTTATGGAATCATTTAGGTTTTATCATATACATTTTTATGGTTGCTTTATGTCCTCTATACCATGGAGTATTATTCAGCCATAAAAAGATGGTAACTTCACTTCTTTTGTATTAATCTGGATGGAGTTGAAACATAGTCTTCTCAGTAAAGTATTACAAGAATGGAAAAGCAAATAGTAATGTTTCAATACTAATATGAAGCCAATAGATAATCTAATTCATGCCCACATGGAGAAAAACTCATTTCAATTCAAGTTGGGGGGAAGGAGCACAGAGGAGAGGGGAGAGAAGAGGGGGGTTTGGGGTACTCCCACTGAATGGGCACAATGTAGGGATATATGACACACCCTTTGGGTGTGGAACATAACTACAAGAGAAACTCTATCTAACAAATTCAAATATTGTAACTTGGTTGTTTGTACCTTCCCATTAACCTGAAACTAAAAAAGAAAAAAAACTACTTGAAACTAATTATATTTTATAAAACATTACCTCTGGAATTTTTTCAAGGAGAGTTTCTTCTCAATATACAGTGGAAGACAGAGGCTGAGTTGGTGAATGATGAACCCAAATGACTCCTCCTTCTACTCTCTCAGTCACCTCCTGAGAGAAACTCTTCATGATCCACATGAGAAAAAATTCAGAACCAAGCTTCTCAATGGGCCCTCCTTGTCCTAGCAGAAAAGTATTAATTAGAAGCCTTAATCTGGGGGATACAGGTTTAGATTCAAATTTTAAATCCAGGGATTCTGTATAATTCATGAAGAGCCAACCATTTCTAATGACTGTGCCCATCTTAGATACACTGCCAAACAGAACAGAAAGAGAGCCTGCCCTTGTTCTGCTTGCTATCTTGTGACCTCATAATACTTCAGTCTCCACCAACTAACTAATGTCACTCCTAGTGAGGGAGCTAAGGGAATTTCACCCCAAAATATGACTACTAGGCACAGAAAATATAAGTTGAGCTTTCAGGAAACTCTAGGGGGAAAAGAGCGGGTTTCCCATGATCCCCACACCAGCATTAGCATATTTTCAGTATTCAATGCGTGTATATTGTTATGGTCATTCCCATATATGCATACAATTTATCTGTTAAATAAATATATTATAAAATTGGCTTCATCAGGGTGAAGCCATATATTTAAAAGATAACAGCTAACTTTAATTGAGCACTTATTAAGGAGTGGGCTCTGCACTAAATGACTTACATGCATTATTTCTTGTATTCCTCCCAATAACTCTATGTGGTAGGTAGTATATTATTCCCATGTTTACGAATGAGGAAACAGAGGCCTATGGAGGTTAAATAACTTGCTCTATAAGTGAGTAACAGAGTGGGGCATTCCACACAACCCCGATTGACTCACAGGGTTGAGTTATTAACCATTAGTTTAAAATGATTGTATACAATCACTTATGATAGCCAAGTAAGATTTGGTTATCACATAACTGTCATATGAGAAGTTACAATCAGCCAACAGATACATGGACTAGGCAAAGTCCATATTACCTAGAAATAAAGAGAAAAGCTCAAGAGGTAGAATGGACATAGGGGTTGGTGAAGTAGCACATGCACTTTCTTGATCAGCAGTGCTGGCCCATGTTGAAGAGTCATGGAAACCAAGATTAGATAGATCAGTGTCATGCACAAAAGTTTGAATTTAAGCAGCAGGTATTAAAGTGTCACAGAAGTTCTTAAACTAAGACAGAATGTATTGGAGATTGTTTGATAGGTTGGTTTAGGAAGAGGGTGGTTGGTGGTGATATAGAGTACATGAATTAGTCAGGGTTCTTAGAAAAAAAAGAACTAATAGAAACATATATAAAAAGAGATTTATTATGAGGGATTGTCTCATGTGATCATGGAGACTGAGAAGTCTCATGATCTACTATCTACAGACTAGAGGACCAGGAAAGCTGATGGCATAATTCCAGTGCCAGCCTAGAGGGCAAAGAACCAGGGAATCTAATAGTGAAAATCCTGGTCCAAGTTCTAAGGCCCAGTCCAAAACCACTGATATGTAAGGTTTCTAAAAGAGGGCAAATGTATCCTTCCTTTGTCTTTCTGGTCTGTTCAGGCCTCAACAGATTGAATGATGTCCACCTACATGGGTATAAGTAATTTCTTTACTAAGTCTACCAATTCAAATGCTAATTTATTTAGAAACACCTTCATATACATACCCACAAATAATATTTTACTAGCTATATGGGTGTCCTTAAACCCAGTCAAGAAAAAAAAAAAAAAAAACATAAAATTAATCATCAGGGTGCACTAAGTGGGGAGAGACATGGATAAATAAGTAGGCAAATTTTGAGAACATTGACATTATGGTGAATTTAGGATTTTAGTGCCTGGTTATCCCAGGAAATATGCTGTGTAGATAATTTGAATTATGATATATTGTACTTCAAATGAGCAATATAAGGGTTGGTGATTGGGGATATAGATAGGTAGATAAATGCTCTTTGAAGATGAGAAGATAGAATGAATGTAGATGAAGGTCAGAATGCCAAGATCATAGCTTTGGTGAAAATTCACACTTTGATTGTAGGAAGACAGAGAAGAGCCAGTAAAAAAATGATTAAGAATAATCATTCATCAAGGTTGGTGAGTGAAGCGATGTGCTGTTAGGGAAACCAAGAGAAGACTAAAAAATCAAGTGTGTCTAGAAACATAAAGCAGCCAGGAGGGTGAAAATCTAGGAGAGATGGGATCTGACAAATGGGAGGTCATTGCTGATGCTTGAGAAAGAGCTCAAAGGCATGGAAGGGGTAGGAACACCTCAGGAAGAACTCAGGAATGTAAAGACAATTAATTTGGGGCCCTAGCTTAAGAGCATTATAATACACCCTTTATTTTATAGTAAAAGACAATAGAATGGTAAAATTTATTGAAGAGAATTTCACTTTCCAGCAATATTTGGTCAAGTCTCTAATCTTTCACTGGAAAAAAAAAAAAAACTAGTGGTAGAAATGTGTCTTTTTACTTCTGAAAACCAAACTCTATAATTCTCTATTTCTAAGTTGCCTTTCCATCAGCATTAATTTTACATTTTCCTTAACTTGTCATCTTTCTGTGCTGACAGTAGGAAGAAAAAAAACATGCTAATCGACTGAGATAAAAGTGGAATTTCTAAGACTGTCGATCTACATGATTTCTCTGGCGGTTTTTCATTGGCAACAGAGTGTTTAATGTTCAGGGACAAGCGGAATCAGACCACAGGGTGCCTGCCAGCTCTCCAGAGGACAGAAACCCACTTTCGCATGCATATAAATGAGCCTAGAAATAGTTTGTAAGATAAGAAGTGGCATAACGTAATAGATCTCCACATTGTGGAAAGGGGCCTGGACTGTCCGAGTGGAAGATAAGTTTGGACGCTGCGTGGCTGGAGTACATAATGACATAGAAAAGAACCATTTAGAAGCATGATATATTTTCCTGGTGAGCTGTGCCAAGGTGGCAGCTTGTTTAATTGTGTAAAATACAAGACCTAACAGCGCCTTTCCTCTCACTTTCCAAAACTGCTTATGCTTGCAAAGGGAAAGTTTGAAATCAGTTTCCATTCATTTCAAAAGATAAAAAAAATGACTACCGTAGAGATGTATTGATCTTTTAAAAGGTCAGGAACAGATTCATAGGTCAAGGTGCCACTTCTGAATGGCCAAAATGTTATGTTAGAGGAGGAACCATGGGAAAGAACACTAAGAAAAGAAAAAGAAAGCAAGCAAGAAAAGAAAAAAAATAAATAAAGTACATAAGAAAAACCTGCCCATACATAAAAACAATGACACTCTGTTGCCTTTGTTTCTAAAGAACACCCCGACATTTTATATATACAGTTATGTGTCACGTAATGACGTTTCACTCAATGATAGAGCACATATAGAATGAAGGTCCCATAAAATTATAATACTATTTGTTTATTTATTTATTTTGTACTTTCTGACCAGGCTGGGTTTGAACCTGCCACCTCCAGCATATGGGGCCAGCGCCCTACTCCTTTGAGCCACAGGTACTGCCCTATAATACTACATTTTTAATGTATCTTTTCTCTGTTTCAATATAAAATACTTACTATTGTGTTAAAATTCCTATAATATTCAATACAGTAACACGCTGTTCAGATTTGTAACCTAGGAGCAGTAGGCTACATTGCATAGCCTAAGTATGTAGTAGACTATATCATTTTGGTTTGTGCAAGTGCATGCTATGATCTTAACACAATGACAAAATCTCCTAGTGATGCAGTCTCAGAATAGATTCCTGTTGTTAAAATGATGCATGAGAATATATATGTATTTGTGTACGTGTGTCTGTACGTACGTATATATGTACGTATATGCACATACATAACACAGTCATCATTAGTTTAAAATTCGCAGGAGAACTTACATAAATCTTTCTTTCATTGTTTAGCCTTAAAGTTAGGAAGACAGGTGTGTACAGAGAAAGGCTAGGGAGATTGAAAAAAGGAGAGGGGAGGAGAAAAGTGAGAAGGGTGGGGTGAAGGGGATGTAAAATAAAAATGTAGGAATGGAAAGATAAAATTAAGAAAAATGAGGAAAAGGGAAACAGAGAGAGAGGAAGTGGGCATGGAGGGGAATTCCAAGACAGAAGTTGAAAGTTGAATACATATTCAGGGACTGCTATGTTCCCAGAATAATGTAAAGAGCTAAAAGAGGAAAGATCAGGAAAGGAATGGAAGAGAGGACCTGACAAATGAATTCTCACATGTTCTAAGATGAGCATGGTGGTTGGCAATCCATCACCCTTTTATATACTGTCTTTTGCTTGGTCAAGGGTACCAGGATGAACTTTCTTCCATGTTATTACTGTTTAAAATTTAGGACTAATTGGCAACTTAGCAGAATACTTTCAGAGTTTGAAATACATCTTCTTGTTTTATTTTCAAAGTTCAAAGTAAATTTTTACAAAAAAGTTTTAGTGCCTTAGAGATCATTGAGCTTTCTTAAGTGTGAAGAAATGACTGCATTGGAGGGTGACATTAGAATCTTAGTGATATGTGCAAGTTAACCACAGCTATGAATTTGTTCAGCTTCCCCCTTTCCTGGTACATTCAAATTCCCTCACTCTTTTTGTGCTTTAGGTATGTCTCAGTGGCAATAATACCTAACTGGATCAATCTACCCATCCATTCGTCCATCCATCCTCCCTGCAGCAAAACCTACTAGAATTGTTTTTCTTGAACAGTCCCACCAGACTCTAGGTGAAGCATATTGATCACTGACCTACCTCACCTAAACCACCTTATCTAAAACTTGGTTCAAATCTATCAGAACCCTGCATACCACATTTCAACACTACTGTTACTGAAACTGGATTTGCATTAGTCTATATAGTACCTGGTTCTTTCTAAAATAGTTAGACTGAGCACAAACTTCTAAACTTAAATATATTTTTATATATATTTAGTAGATTCTTCCCATTTTAAAGGCTGCCATATTACATAAACATTTTTATTATATAAAAATTTGTTCTCTATAGGATGACTTCCACAAAATGTAATATAAGTTTTTTTATGTCTTCAAAGTGCTGATTTAACACTATATATCTCTAAAATAATTTCCAAAAACTTTGGATACATGTATAACAGTCCATTGCATTTATTTACACAGAGATTTGTGCTTTATGGCTGAATTCACCCTTGGCCACTGAGAGAACGAAACACTTATACTGTGCACTGTTGATTAATGAAGTCAGCACATTGTATTGCAAATGTTTTCTATCAGTGAAGACTCTTCTATATTATTCTAAGGAGAATTTTAAAAATTATATGGGTGTTTTTTCAGCAGCAGCCTCTTCCTCTGCCACTAGTTTTTCTTCTGGGGAATAATTTTGGGCTCTCATAGCTGATACAACCTGTGCACTGGCTGATCTTCCTTTGCAACAACTCTAGTGCTATAATTCGTGCACTGAATTGTGGAATACAGAGGCTATTCTAGTCACTTTCAAGGAAGTGATCGAAAATAGAGTAAAGGACAACAGGCATTTGGGAATTGTTAGGAAAACTTTGACATTATGAATGGCCTCATAAATGCCTCTGTAATCTTGTAGGACTGATCAACAATTATGTGTAAGGTATCTGCAAGAAACTGTGTGAAGGCCTGAAGTGATTTTTAGGAAGAATTTCCAATAAAAGATGAAGAGACAGCATCTCCATAGGAACTAAATTAATATGATATATTCTTACTCTGCTTTGGTTAGTGTTAGCTCAGTTAGCACTTGCATCTCTAAAAATGCATCTCCCGTTCTATACAGCTTCTGAGTCTAGGCTAGAGATTGATAAACTATGGCCTGGCAGACAAATCCAGCCCACCACTTGCTTGGTAAATAAGGTTTCATTGGGACACAGACACACCATGTCTTTACGTTTTTTCCATGGATACTTTCTTCCTATACCAGCAAAGTTGCATAGTTGTGGCAAAGACAATCTGGCCCACAAAGCCTGACATGTTTACTCTCTAGCTCTTTATTATAAGAGTTTTCCAATTTTTGCTCCAAAGGGGACAAATAATGTGTTAAGGAAATGTTTAGTCATAAAAAATATGAAGAATATTTTAACTCAGGTTGTGAGGACCAGCAGAACTTCATTATTTTTTGCTGTGTCTTACCTAAATGTCTTGGCATTAGGAGGGATCTTAGAAGTCACTATGTCCCACGCCCTCTTAACTGGAATGTAGCTAGGAAAATTTGTCTCTCTTCTTCATTGGAGGTCAAGCTGGTGAGAAGACTGAAAAGAATAAGCGCTTAGCTGAAGGGAATCGGAAAAGCAGATTACTTATAAATATGTGTAATTGAGAAATAAAGAAAAACCAGAGCTGTGTCTGCTGGGGTCTGATGTGTTACTTATAAAGCATTCTTTAGTCCTAATTTGTTCCTTTCAGTAGGGCCAGTGCTTGGCAATATGTTCCCAAAGTTGACTTTCTCTGGATAACTGAGAGCAAGAAAGCTTAGTTTCTTTATGTGTTATAATCCAGACATTTATATGAGTTCATGTTCTTCTTCTCCAGACACTCGGAATCAGTAAGATTCTATTGTATTTTTGTTTGTTTGTTTTAATAAAAAGTTAAACGTCTCTCTGTGCCTTATATATCTAGAAGTCATTTTATAATTTCAGTGTGAGGAAAGTTGAAGAATTCACTGGTAAAAAGGTAAACAGGATCATGACATAATTCAGTCTTAATTGTGATAAAGATTATAAATGGAGATGAGTATAAAAATCCTGGAGTTGGTTCGGCGCCTGTGTCTCAACGGGCTAAGGCGCCAGCCACGTACACCTGAGCTGGCGGGTTCGAATCCAGTCTGGGCCCACCAAACAATGATGGCAACAACCAAAAAATGGCCAGGGGTTGTGGTGGACACCTGTAGTCCCAGCTACTTGGGAGGCAGAGGCAGGAGACTCGCTTGAGCCCAGGAATTGGAGGTTGCTGTGAGCTGTGATGCCACAGCACTCTATCCAGGGTGACAGCTTGAGGCTCTGTCTCAAAAA
>CAUYON010012472.1:0-23870 GCA_963573935.1 Arctocebus calabarensis | reverse complement strand
AAAACCCAATTATAGTACAAGAATATAGGGAAAAGGGAAAGGGGGGAGGATGGGTGGAGGGAGGGCAATTAGTGGGATCACACCTATGGTGCATCTTAGCAGGGTACTGGTGAAACTTGTTAAATGTAGAGTATCAATGTCTTTATATAGTGATCAAGAAAATGCTATGAAGGCTATCTCTAACAGTACGATCAAAATATTTCTGATTGTATATGAAGCACATTCTACCATATGATTGACCAATGTACACAATTATGATTTAATAAAATTATTTTTAAAAAAAAGAAAGAAAAAAGAAAACACCACCCCCTGGCTCAGCTCATGTAGTTCAGCAGCTAGGGCGCCAGCCACATACACCAGATCTGGCAGGTTTAAACCGGGCCTGGCCAGCTTAACAGCAATGACAACTGCAACCAAAAAAATAGCCAGGCATTGTGGTGGGTAGCTGTGGTCCCAGCCACTTGGGAGGATGAGGCAAGAGATTTGTTAAAGCCCAAGAGTCTGAGGTTGCTGTGAGCTGTAATGCCCTGGCACTCTACTGAAGACTACATAGGGAGAGTCGGAAAGGAAAGGAAAGGAAAGGAAAAATGAAAGGAAAGGGAAAGGGAAAGGGAAAGGAAAGGAAAGGAACAGCCCTTACTTACTTCCCTCCACTACCCCCACCGTGTCCCTGGCAAATGCTATTCTGGTCTCTGTTTCTATGAGTGTGACTATTCTAGATACCTCATGTAAGAGAAATCACACAGCATTTGTCCTTCTGTGACTCACTTATTTCACACAGTGCAATGTCATCTTGCTACACACAGCAGGATTCCTTTCTTTTCTCAGGCATTGCATGTATACATTACTTGAGTAGACTACAGTGGAATGCCTCCCAAAGGAAAGTCAGAGGTGATATAGCTTCTTGTTGGCTCTCTTTCCCTTGGGACAGGCAACTTAAGAACCTTCAACTCAGCTACCCTGAAATGACCATACTGAAGAGACCTCATGTAGAGACTACGTGCAGTCAGAGAGATGCGCTAGAAAGCCGAGATTACTCCAGGCCCAGCTTTCAAGTCGCCCCAGAGAATGCCAAGTGGAGCAGAAAAGAATCCTCCCTGCCTGAATTTTTCCTCAATCAAATCAAGATTATGGACTTTTTATTTGTTTTATAAGTGTTATTAAATGATTTTATAGTAAATTTACAGACTCGTGAAACTATCACAACAGTCCAATTTTAGAACACTTCTAACACATCAAAAAGAGCTGTCATTCCCATTTGCAGTCATTTCCCACTTCACCCGCAGCCTCAGGCAACCACTGACCTACTTTCTTCCAGTACAGATCTGCATTTGTAGGCTTCAAACAAAGAAGGCCATAGGATAGTCTGTCTTTAACATTTGATTCGATTACTTAGCTGTTCAGGTTCATCCATGTTGCAGCATGTAACGGAACTTTACCGCTTTTCCTTGCTGAGTAGCATTCCATTGTATGGCTATGACCACATTCTGCAACCCATTCACCAGCCAGTGAACTTGTCGGGTGTTTCCCTTCTTTGGCTACTACGAGTGATGCTGCTTTGAGCATTCATATACACATCTTTTTATAGACATGCATTTTCATTCTCTTTGTTAGATACCTAGGACTGGATCTGTTGGGTTGTGTGGCACTTGCTGATCAACATGTTAAGAAACTTCTACTGAAGTTTAGAGTGACTGCATCATGTCACATTCTTGGTAGAAGTACAGGAGGGTTTGAGCTTCTCTGCAAGCTTGTGTCAATTGTCTTTTTGATTGTCAGTATTTTAAGCCACAACAATATTTCAGGGGAGTTTAGGACACAGAAAAATATTATCAAAACAATTTTATATTTTATTTTTCCACCATCCCTGGAAAATAAGTTTCATAAAAACATGGATCTTTCTCTCCATTGTTAACCAACCTAACCCAAACTCCTGGCAATGTGTATGTTAAAGGAGTCATCCATATCTAAGGACTGAATTTTCAAAGCAACTACATTAATTAAGGGCTATTACTATTCACTGTTTACAAGTATTAAAACTGAAATACAAATAACAATACTAAGTCATCTCCAAGATGACTAATTTATTTTTTTCTCTCCTCCTGATAGTCAAAACAGTAAATGAGTTT
This sequence comes from Arctocebus calabarensis, assembly GCA_963573935.1. Classification (NCBI taxonomy): domain Eukaryota; kingdom Metazoa; phylum Chordata; class Mammalia; order Primates; family Lorisidae; genus Arctocebus; species Arctocebus calabarensis. The sequence continues at coordinate 21,741 of CAUYON010012472.1, read as the reverse complement.
GGGGACATTGTATTGTGACCCACTGCTGTTCTCACCAATAGCAGAAAACAAATTTAGATAAATTGAGAATAACAGGACAAGTTGGAGTCATAAATGCATTTTTTGTGTGTGGGTATATATACCCACTTATGCATATATACAGATATATATATATATATACACACACACACACACAGACGCATACATATAAAGATATTCATAGTATATACAAACAATCTATTGCCTCTGGGAATCCTCAACATAAGGCAAGCATAATGCACAGTGACAGAAAGGAAGACACATTGAAATGTCAACTGACAAAAGAAATTCACAGTAGTTAACAACTGTCTGCCTCTGATCTATTTGTTAGTCCCCTGTGGAGGAAATGTGTAAGGAAAAAAAATGCTCTAGAGAAGTCTTAAGAAATCTCAGCCAAGCATAGCTCGTGGGTGTTCTCAACCAGAGGTCTAAGGAGACAACGTGAATTTAAAAGCATTTTAACCTGTGCCCTAGTGATACTCAGGAGTCTAACCCAAGAGTACTCCCTGTAGAAGGGAAAAGAGAAAAGTCTAGAAGCCCAGAGGCAAATAAAATTCATTTATATAAAACATTTTTCACCCCAAAAGGGCAAGTTATTTTTGAATATAAGCTCATACTTTAAGAAAATGACAGCTTATTCCATCTTTAAAGAAAAAAAAAAGATTGGTCTATTTTAAAATTGAGAGATAGGGGTAATTAGAGGCCATAATGAAATAATCAAAATAAAAGGGAAAATTTGAATGATTTCAATTTCCCCACCTCAGGATTACTGAAAAGGTCTCTAGGATAAATTTAGAATAACAGAACAAGAAGTCAGAAAAATTATTTTAAATCAAGTCCTTGCCTTTAAGCAAGATTTAATCTAAACCATTCTATAAAGAGAATTAGCCATCATGGCAGTTTTTAAGAGAATATTATCAATGTTCACTGGAAATATAATCTATAGTTTTACAGCTTTTAGTCCAGGTCTGATAAATACTAGGAGATGATGAAAACTAGTTCAGATATTTCCTTTTAAATACTAGGAGATGATGAAAACTAGTTCAGATATTTCCTTTTTATTTTAGTAAAAATATTCCAATGGTATAGTCTGCAAAATTCTAGTTTAACTGAATTTCTATTATAACATATTTTCCATGACAAGTGGAAATGTGTTCTTAATGTGTCCCTTAAAATAATATGTCACTAAATGAGACCTCAGAAATGGAGGACAAATGTTCACAAGCTTCCCTTTGGCAGAAGATCAATAAACATATTGGATAAATGAATTTCCATAGTAGAATAGCAACATATTTGAAAAAAATCTCATCAAAATGTGAATGGAAGCGCCTATTGAGATCTTGGGAAGAAACTAAAATACAGTAATAATAAAAATGGTCAAAAGCTACCATTTGTCTAGCACTAACTACGTGACAAGGCCTGATCTAAGTTCTTCCTTGGTTAAACATTATAACCTTGAGAGGTATCATCGTTTTAGATAGTCTCAGACAGCATACAAATTCAGATGCTATTTTACCTGACTTTTAAACTTGTAGCTTAACCACTGGACACCTTGCAACATGGCTACTAAGTTGAAGCAGCAATTTAACATCTATATTTGATTCACTTTTCATCTACATGTTGACTATCATGAGGGCTCAGACTACTAGAAAATTAGCATGACAGGAAATTATGCTCACCTCTATGGGTTATGATGGAAATCAATTTTCTAGCCTAAAAAGTACTTACAACTGGGGATTTTAGAAGTTGAATCTCTAAAAGCTGAATAAGCATAGTTAGGCAGAATACAAACATCAATCAGACTACATAAAGGAGTAGTCATCATTAGTATTTATTTCACCCTTTGTATTCTAGAAGGCATCCTAAACCTATGATTTCTAATCCTCACCAAAATTTTTCAAAGTAGATAGACATCTTTTAGGTCAGCTTCCTCAAGCAGTCTTTGAGATGAGGATTTGCCTGCCAGTTATTTGTTAACGAATTGTACCGAAAACTAATAAGGGAGCAGAAGCAACAAAGAAGTGACTGGAGCAGAAGCAACATAAAAGTGATTGCAGCAACCATGGGCAAGATCTGAGGCAAAGCTCCTCACAAAGTTGCTTCAGAGTGGCCCACAATGGAATGAATGCCTCAATTGTGTCCCACTGGGAACAAGGGCGCTGGCCTCCCACATTCCTGCACCTTCAGTCATGAGTACAGTAAAGCCCTGCCAGTATCTGACATACTGTCTTACCTCATTTTATAAATGAGAGAAGACACAGAAACTCAGTGTGGTGAGGGACACTGGCCAAGCCTGGGCGACTAAGCCAGTTATATTTGACTCCAAAGCCCAAGGTCTTTCTTACACTCCATATTCTCCATCCTTAGTTTATTACTGCAGGTACTTTGTTATCCAAGCTTTCTGTGCCACTCCCTGTAAATGGTAGCAAAAGCCAATAAACCACGTTCTAACATAATTCCACAAATTTCCTCTCATCATCTTCTGGTTTGGCCTCTGCCAAGCATTGTTGAAATCAATAATACCTATTCTCCAGTGCCTTAAGGACACAGCATTACATTAAACCAAAGAGCCCATACGGCTCCAGTCTGCCCCTCAGAATGTTGTATAACAGAATGTTCCATCAAAGATAGTCCCAGATTTAAGGAGACTCAAAACTTTACATGGAAAACAGCAACGTGGGGGAGAGAAATGCAGTCCTAGAAACTGAGTGTGTAAACTGCAGAGCAGAAGATTGAGAAATACAAACTTTTTGGAAAAATTACAGGAAAACAACCAAAAAACAGATTTTTCCCCCACTTTTAATAGTGAGTTTTGGTCCCATTTAAATCAAGCCAAAAGCTGAGTCTTTGTCCAGGTTGATTTGTTCTTTCACCACCAGTATACCCAGGGGCTGGGCAGGCTATTCCTCTCCTACATTTCCTGTGGTTACATCTCCATTTACATCTTTCATCTCCAGGCAATCTGGGTACATCCATGCTCATTTATTTATATCTTCATAAATGTGAAACCTAGGGCCCTATTTATCTAGTCATTGAAAGTCTATAAAACAGTAATGTGGGATGTAAAATATTCAGTGATTCTAAAGAGAAGAAAATTCTAAATTTGACCTTATTTCCATGGGTCCATTCATCAATGATGCTAAATATTATCAGCTTGATACTCCTACATAAATAAGGATTGAATCTCTAATGAGGGATTAAACTAAAATTACTTCAAAAGCAAGCATATTCAAGTCAATGTTTTATAAAACTTGACTTGGGTCATAATTTTGCTTGTCATCTTTTCCATAAAAGAAGATTTACACTTTCTATGATAGCACTAACCTTTGCAAAGAATGGCTAGTACACTTCATATAGTTAGATAATTATGAATTATGAGTCCTAAATTATGATATCTAAAAAAAATCAGAGAAAATGTGGGAAAATATTATAACAGATGAAAGTAGAAAGTGACTTTGTCCTATTTTCAACTCTTCTGTGTTTAACTCTGGGACTTTTGATCACTTGATTCTAATTTCCTTGTGCTTCATAGATAAGAGGGAGTATAAACAAATTATTTAATTCAAAATTGCTTATGGAATACCTACCATGTGCTAACAGTAAGGTGTTTTGTTCTGCTAACATTTAGGTTTTCAGGAGGAAAGACATACTGGGTTCCATCATGACTCATTCATTCAATCTCTCAATAAGCATTTAGTAAGTGTCACTTCTAGTACTAGAGCAGAGAGGTGAATCAGAATTACCACCTTACTCTAGAGTACCTTCTCATAAGAGATGAAGACAGAATGATAGAAGTAGCCATAGATGAGACAGTTGTTGTGCAGAGGAGTAATGAATACTACTCAGAGCTAAACAGATGGGACATGAAGGACAGAGTGCGGCAGCTGTGAGGAGTAGAGGTAGAACACAGTTTCTTACAGGTTTAGACAGCAGGAAAATCATGTGCAAAGATATGGAAGTAGTAAAATGCACCTGCAAGTGTTTCCCTCCTGGCTGGAGCTCAGCGTAGGACAGGAAGTCCAAGAGGGCACAGTTAGTCAAGCTATAGAGTCTGGAAACCATCCTGCAAAGAACTGGGAACCATTATGAGTTTCAAACAGGGAAGTTGTCACTTTCCTAGTTATTGTATGAACACATTTGTATTCTGCATTTGGTAAGGCTATGTTAAACAGTTTGATGAAAATGTTTCAGATTGTATATGAAGCCAGCACATAGTACCCCACAATTGCACTAATGTACACAGCTATGATTTAATAAAAAAGGGGGAAGTTATTAGATAGTTTGTTCTGCAATTTTAAAAGATCATTCTGAAAGTATTATGGAGAATGTTCAGGAGAGGGGAGTAAGAGATTTGAGTCATAGAGACAGGCAAAGAGTCAACAAATAATTCTAACAATATAAACAAAGAGATAGCAGATATATTCTGTGTACTCCTTTGGTGCCAAATTGTCACACCACACATTTGAATAATGTATGTCACCAAATTCCTTTCAACAACCACCCCGCCAAATCCCCCTAATGCTTACAACCTCAACTAGTGCATTGTACAGAAAAGGAAATGAATCCAAAAGAGGTTAAGGAATTTTACCAAAATCACACAACTAGTATGTGGTACAGCCAAGAAGCAAACTCAAGAACACATTTGAGAGATTAATTGATCAGAAGTACAGGATCAGAAGAGGAAGGCACCATAATAAATACACCACACCGGTCACTTCCTTTTTCCTTTTGTACCAAGAATATCAGGGGTCTGGGGGAAGGTTACCACTGTGGTCATGTGGTACATGTGAAGACAACCTAAAACCTGACAACAGGTGTAACTTCCCTCAAATGACCTACTGTCTCGGAGGAATGACTGCTACACCCAGGCTGGGGCTTTCCAAAAGGCACACAACCTGTGGGAAACTTATGCTTATCTAGGCAGTTCTAACTCCTGTGTTCCTCTTGGATACATTTCATTCTAGAATCAGTGAGGGGCCACATAAAAATTCTTCCACACATGTGATAGATCCATAAGCCCAAGTGATAGGAAGATCCCTATCACTATTTGAAAAAATGGCAGATAAAAATTAATCTAGCAAATATCAACGTAAGGAACCTGTGATTTAAATAGCCTTCATACAATTTCTATCCCTACACTCTACAGAATTAAAAGCTAAATAAAGAAGGAACATGTGGTATAAATTAGAAAAAAGCAACGCTGTCATCACAGTGAATAAATGTAAACCCTCTAGCAGGAATGTGTGTATTCCATATGTTTTATGTACATATATACTATGTGGTGGTGGCTTTCTTATCTACATATTTTTCAGGTACAATAATGTCTACATGAGATGAAATTTCTACAGAAAACTTCCTAATGCTATTGAGGTAAATTTAATTCAAAGCCTGAAAGAAAATATGGACTATTAGAGCACATTCCTCTGCAAACCCATATCATTTATGAAAAAACATTATCATTTTGCTCATAAACCTACCTGTAATTCACAATTGTCCCTCTAATGGTTGAGTAAGAATTTTTATTCCATATAAGATAAATTTTTTGAAGCAATACTATGTCTAAATCATCACATAACATGTTCTGTTAGGACAGTTTCTTATTCACAGATTCATGGAATATTCAAATTGAAAGGGACCACAGGAAACATCCCATATAACACTTCCAAATTAAGTTCCATGAAAGGATTCAGCAAGTTGGGTTTTGTCAAAAATAAAGAATGTTCTGGTCAAATGTTTGATAAATTAGGCTTTTCCAAGTTCAATATATTTTTTTTACCACAGCCTTGGTAAACTATATTTTCATATGCTAATTAGCAAGTAAATTTCCAGGTGGACTCAAATATGTCCAGAGATGTTTATAAATTTATGTTAACATGGACTTCTTTTATTCTAGGAATAATAATCAACATCAGTGTTCTCTAGAACATAGTTTAGAGAGATAATCCTATTTCATTATCTTCATCTTACACCTAGCACTGAGGTAAAGAAAGGATGAGTGAAGCTTCTCAGAGTCATAAAATTCAACAGTGACAGAGTCAGGTCTAGACACCTGTTTTCTAAATATTTCATCCAAGTCTTATTTTTTTTCTTAGGGTATATTATATAGACAATAAAATGATGAGTTAGTCAATAGTACAATGAGAAAACCCTAATAGTGGCTATCATTACTGAGTGCCCACCACAGGCTACATTCAAATCTATGGAAAGCAACTTGGTTTTCCTTCTCACAGCAATTCTATAATTTAGTGAGGTATGTATTATTCTCTCCATTTCATAGTTGAGGAAAGTGACTCTGAAGCATTTGTAACTGGTTACAAAAATTGAAGGAATAGAGAAAGTTTGGCTGATTCAAATCTTCTGCCATTCCACCCTTCATGTCAGAAAATTTATGCCTTTAAAACACTCATCACAAAACGATTTCCCAGTATAAATTTAGAAGTAGAGACTAGATATGATTTCTGAAACATCAGTCATTTGGAATTCATCAAATATTGGCTTCCTCATATTAAGAAAGAACTATGACTTTAGACCACTTTTGTCCTTTAATAGAATTCTAGTTTTGAAACCCAATGATCCAAGATAGTTTGCTGTCTAAAATGTTAAAAAATGAGCATTGAGGTATATTCTAGTCATTAAACTCAACAAAAAATAGCTAAGATATCTAGGCATAATTTTAGTTTAAACTATTGAAAGTGCCTTTAGCTAAAGTAACTACACTGACACAAATATTCTCTAATCAACACAACAAAAAGTATTTTAAGTGTTTTCATAGAGAAAGCCAAAGCACTCTGGTTCTACTCTACAAGAAGAGTTCACTGATCCAAGATTTTAGAGTAGATTAAAATTAATTTACCATGGTTCCTCAAAATAATTATAAACTGCGGCATTATAATAAAACCTTACAAATAAGATCAAAATCCAACTCTCACTTGTCTGCCTACTATAATAGAGTAACGAATTTAGATCATGTACCACAACCAGCAGGATACTATCAGTACTAATGATTTTCAGAAATTAGCTAGTTAAGACACAAAAAATACAAGAGCTATCTGGAAAGTATACAGCCAAAGTTCTATGAAAAACATGATTAATAATGGCTGGATATTTTCCAGAAAGACCTCGTATGTAAGATGTTTTTCCACCAGTTTGCTTTGAAATGGTTGCTCTCTTACTTTCTTTACTGATGAATATTAGAAGAACACCAAAGCCATGAAACATCCTTTAGACATGAAATTGAAATAATTTGCTGACTCTCACTATTTTGTTTCCAAGCCATAGAACTTTATTAACAATGAGTCTGATCCCAGAAGCAAGGGCATTGGTGTGACTGACACCACTAGTAATAAAAATATTACTATTTGTGGCTTGTCAACTTTCTTGCTAGAGGCAGCTTGAGAAGATCCCTTGACAATGATTCATGGCTTGAAACTCGGAACCGTCTGGTCTCTTGAAGAGTTCCTCATTCAAGGTGAAGGGGGGAGTTTTCGCAGCTGTATTCTTTTCCTTTCTAAAGTCTATAGAAAAGCATCCAACACACCACAAAAAATCTGGTGCCAACTTGAATATGGCAGACATTATCCTCCATATGTTCTTGTTTCAATGGACCGTTTTTACAGTAACTATCTCATTTGATGCCTTTTCTTTCCTCGCTTCCCAATGTGAAGTGTCAATTTTTCTCACTCTATAAACTTCCTAAAATCCTTTCTATCCCATGCAGTTCACTTATTTGTCCATCTCTATTTTAATGAAAAATATTTTCTTTGATTGATAAAATTTCAAGGTTTAACGATATCACATCAAGTTAAATTAATTACTTTGTATTTAAAGAAAAGGTAGTTTTAATTGATCATCTGGAAACCACATAGATAATCAGTAAAATAATTAGAACTTGGACACATGTCTCCCAATGCTCGGTCCAGTACTTACTACCATATTCAAGAGAAACTTCAGAGTCTTTTGTTCTCACTTGGATAGTTTAATAAGGAATAGTTTTTGGTGCATTTATCACCTACTAAATCACAAAGAGTATGTCAGATGAACCAAATGTTTTGAATTTTTATTATACCAATTGAGAAAAAAATATGCAATTCTAGAAGACTTTTTTAAATAGGAAAAGAAAATTTTTAAAGCTAACAGTAAAAATTAGTTTTACATATCTTCATATCGTATTCCAAAATACAATTTTGAATGAATGCTGAGAAAATCTAGCATATGCAAATGAGATCATTGTATTATAAAAGCAAGTCTTTAGTTGTCTATAGATACCAAGTGAACTCTCATAGGATTCTGATTGCTGCAACTAAACAGTAAGTATGAAGACTCTGCTAGTAGATATGGAAAAGATGAAGTAACTCAAAAATCATTCTGATAGGCTGTATATAAGGTTGAGTTAGGTCTACCCCATCCATTTTAATCCTGGGAGAGGAATGAAGGAGCTATGGCTACCAAAGCTATGCCTTCCTTCTACTTCAAGGGAACTGGTAAAAACTTAGCTTGACTCAAAACAGGCACTCTACGCTGTCCCTTCTTTCACATTCCATTGACTACGCCACCTAGCCAAGTCTAACGCCAACAGGGTGGACTGAACCAGGAAAGGGGAAGGAAAATAAGAAAGAATTGTGACCAAATAATTTACCTTATCACTATTAAAAGGACAACAGCAGTTTCAGTGGAATGGTAGAGGCAAAAGCCAGAATTAAGTGTGTTTTAGAAATAATGTGAAGGGAAGGAAAGATTAAGAAAGCTCTTTCAATAACTTTGTTCTTAAAGACAATGAGAAATGTAGGCAGCAGTGGGAAGGGGACTTATTTTATCTGGAGGAGTTCTTTTTATTTGATGAACAAAAAATTAGGTACTTTTGTACTGATGAAATGATCCTGCAGATAGGAAATTTAATGATTCAGGAGAGAAATATAGGCATGGGGCAGATTTCTTGTACTAAGTCCTTAACTGAGCAAGAAAGGAAGGGCCTGCATGAAAAAGGGTAGATTAGTAATAGGTGTGATGAAAATTTTATCTATAGTAATGGGACAAAAGAAATATAGGCAGGTGGTTCAAAGTTGTGATAAAACTTTGTGACAGTTCTCTTCCAGCTGCTATAATTTTCTCAGTAAAAAGAAGAGAATATTATCAGCTGAGAATAAGGAAGGGATATACAATGTCGAAGGTTCAAGAACTCAGGAAAAGATAGAAAATGGTCATCCTAAAGAATGGCTTAGTGAAGGAATAGACAATATTCTATGATTGCCAGTGTCTTTTGTTTGAGAAAAAATATAAATAACCAATGTTTGCAACTAGAACGATTAAACAAAATTTATGATGGACTTCTAATTTTAGTTCTAACATGTAAAAATCTTAGAAGTCATTACTCCCAGCCTCAAGACAAGAAAAACTAAAGAAACTGAAAATGTTGACTTTCCCTGGAGACACATTCAAGAATTTAAAGTCACAATGAAAACTACCACCACAGAATCTAGAGAGAAAGGTGAATACAAAGGATCTGAGCCAAGACAAGCTTAGAACAGAAGCCACTATGGCTGTGAATTGGCAGGAACATTTTCAGATCATTTACTGGAAGTTGAGCAGAGACTACCTTGACAGTGAGAATTCTTAGGGACTGGTCTCAAATAGGTGCTCACACATTCAGGAATTTTACCTACAAACAATCTGCAGATCTCACAGTAAAGATTGAAGAAAATCTCTCTTGTTTATGATATGGGAAAGAAAAAAGGAATCATTTTGAAATACGTCCAGAGCACTCACCATAATAAACACCCACTCTCCAAAGGAAAAGGCTTATGAAATCCTGTGATCTGAGGAAAAGGTAATTATACAACTCCAGCACTTTCTTACTTTCCCATCCTATCTAAGAAGAGAAAAAAAGCTAAGAAAAATGTATACGTACATATAGCTGACACTGGTACTTAAAAGCTGAGGTTTAATAATAAATTCATAGGATGCTTCACTTCCTCACATCTTATTAAAACAGAGATCTTTACTAGAACAATAATGAGTACACTGCATGAATTCTACTCAAGAAGTTCTTAGGAAATGCCAAAGACCAATTGGTAATACACATCAGAAACCCTAGAAGTAACTGGAGGTTTCAGTATCTACAACTACAGCAAACAGTAAACTAAATCAACTCCTAGACATCTTAATGTAAAATCTTGCATTAGAGCCTTATTTACCTCTGTTCCTATTACCCAATACATCATGTCTAGTTTTCAACAAAAGTTACAAGACATGCTAAAAGAACAGGAGAAACACAATTAGAAGAAACAAAGCAACCTCAGAACATAAGGTGACATAAATTTTGGAATTGTCAGATAAGAAATTTTAAATCAGAATGTGTAATATGTTAAAGGCTCTAAAGTAAAAAGTACACCATGCAAGACTGATTGGTAATATATGCAAAGAGATGAAAACCCTAAGAAAGGAAATGATTAAAATTAGAAACACTGTAGCAAAAAGGAAAAATGCCCTTGATGGGCTTATCAGTAGACCAGACACGGCCAATGATGAAAGAGCCAATGTGACTAAAGATGTATCAATAGAAATTTCCCAAACTGAAATGCAAAGAGAAAAAGAATAAAACACAACGGAATATCCAAGAACCATGGACAATTTTAAATGAAGTAATATATACTAATTTAAATAATGGAGGCAAAGAGAGCAGAAAAATAATTGAAGTAATGGTGTTGAGGATCTAGGATGCTCAGAAAACATCAAGGAAGATGAATACCAAAAAACAAAAATACTATGGAGCATATTTCAAGTACAAGTTGGATCTATCAGGTATAGAACACAAATGTCTTAATGCTGTAATTGGGTAAATGAGGTGAAGGCCATGTTAATTAGTAGGATGTAGGCACTCCAATTTGTACAAATAATCAACACATTGAATCCCATAATGGCATAAATGTATTCATGATCTATGTACAAATGACTTAATAAAAACAAACAATAACAACAACAAAAAAAAAACCACTCAGGCTTATTATAAATTACAGAAAAACAAAACCTAAAAGAAAAATTTGAAAAGAAACCAAGGAGAAAAATCACTTTACCTATAGAGGTACAAGATGGCAAATTACATTTGATCTTCCAAAATAGATAAATTCACAGAGACAGGAAAAAGACTGGCTGGTTTCCAGAGGTGAAAAGAAGGGAAAAGGGAGGAATAATTGGTGGGTTTGGAGCTTCCATCTGAAATGATGAAAACATTCAGAACTTGATGAAGATGGTGATCACACAACATTATGAATGCTTTAAATGTCACTGAATGGTTCACCTTCAAAATGGTTAATGATATATTCCATAACTTTTATCTCAGCTTTTAAAAATGCATACTTGAAGAAAAAAGTATAAGAGTTCAGAAAGAAATACCATGCTAACACTAATCAAAAGGAAGTTGCAATAGTTTATATCAATTTGAAATAAAGCAGATTTTAAAACAAGAAAATTTTGGGGGATAAACATGAGCATTATGTAATGAGAAGGAGATCAATGATACAAGAAGACATCCCAATCTTTAATATGTATACACCTCACGGCAGAGCACAAGATGTGTGGGCAAAACTGCTAGACCAGCAAGGAAGAACAGACATGCCGCTATTGCGGTTGGGGACTTCAATATCTAGTAATTAATAGATTCAGCAGGCAGAAAGTCAGTAAGTCAATAAAGAGATAGTTGAAATAAACAGCAACATCAATCAACTTAATCTAACTGGCATTTATAAATTACCACATCCAACGATAGTAGAATACACAGTCTTCTCAAGTCACATGGAGCATTCAACAGATACACCACACCCAGAGCCATAAACCATACCTTGACACATTTAGAAGAATAGAAATCACAGAAAATTATGAAATGGTCAGCACATGCATATTGTCCCAAGTCACTGGAAATGATATTGTTGAAGACTGTTAATTGGCATGTAGTTTGTCACTAAACATTTCTTTTTTTTTTTTTTTTTTTTTTTTTTGCAGTTTTTGGCCGGGGCTGGTATTGAACCCACCACCTCTGACATATGGGACTGGCGCTCTACTCCTTTGAGCCACAGGCACCGCCCTTCACTAAACATTTTAAAGAAAAAAAAAGAAAGAAGAAATCTATTTTAACTGTTTAATATTGTAGAAAAACACAAAATATAAAAATCTATTTGTAGCATAGCTATCTCTGGGATTATGGTGATTTATCTTTTTAACTTTATTTATGTGGATTTTTAATTTCTTATAACTTACACAATTTAAGGATTTGATGTTGTAAAAGTTAACTAATAAAAGTATTATATACCTGGACTTAGTAATTTCACTGCTGAAAATGTATCATAAAAAAAATCAGAAAGCTGAGGATTTATATACAAATTTATATACAAAGAAAAAAATGTGTAGCAACCTAAGGGCAATAATAAGAAATTCATAAATTGTATTTTCATTTTTTTTATTTGACAAACAATAAAATCATAGCATAACAATTCGAGGAAAGAATGATGTGGGAAAGCAATCACAATATAACTAAAAGCGAAAGAAAAAGTTGAATGCAAAATGTATCTGTATTTTGGAGAATCCCCATTTTTATGTTACATTGAGCTTTAATAAAGGCTTATTCATGTAGTGCAAGAAGATGTAATTTGTTTTCTTTTTTATTGTTTTCTATATTTCTGTAAGAAATATTGTGATTATATCAAATAAATGGATTTCAAAAGAAATAATAGAGTAAGAAATTCAATATGATCAAGCAATTTAATGGACAGTTCAGTCCAGTGAATACCATGAAAGCTTGAGAACCGAGGCATCTTGGGTTGTTTCAAGGTGAAAGGAGAGGTTATCTCACTATTGTTCAATTAAAGGGCCCAGATTCGTCAGGCTATGAAAGCTCTCTGTTATCCAAGATGATAAGAAAGGGGTATGGAGTATGCTTCCTAATGAGATTTTGGTTTTCCTGTACACTTTATTGAGAATGCTCCATTTAAAAATTAGATTTTTAAATGGTATCCGATTAAAATTAAAACATTAATCTTTCTTTAATAATTCTGAAACTGCTTTTATTCAGCTAAAAAATGTTTAAATAAATACCTACTGTTCAATTAAATATAGTTTACCTGTGGGAAATACAGAAATAAATGGTGCAAAATCTTTGTAAACAAAATAATTATGAAACTGTTTTAGGGTCACAGATGATGGTTATCAGTTATAACTGGTTAATATTTTCATTGAGAGATCCATATTTAGCAATATAGCCCAAAGTGACCAAATAAACATGTTTTATTTTACTAAGTTTGGATAAATATAAATAATTATGTTATCTAGGAAATATGGGATAAATATGTTAATACCATAATTTTAGTCTCTAAGGAAACAATAGTAATGTCATAAAGATAAAAATGTTGCCCAAGTTCACCATTCTTTAATCAAAAATTTCAGATCACCCATTGAGCAGAAGGAGGGGAGGGAGGGGAGGAGGGAAAACAAAAAGGAGGGAAGGAAGAAGGGAGGGAGGGAAGAAAGGAGGGAGAGAGGAAGGGATAGAAAAAAAGAAGGGAGAAAAGAAAGAAGGAAAGAGGAGAGAGACAGAAGAGAGATTATTCAGAGGTTCATGATGCCATTCTCAGTAGTTTGAGATTTAATATTTAAAGTGTCAAATATACCAGTTATCTCAAAGATGTATAATGTGAAATTGAGATAGTAATACTAACTTTATAAGGAAGAACTCTTTTTCTGTCTTCTTGTTTCTAGAGGAATCCTAAACGTGGAAGGAAACTGTTAGTATAACACTTGCCGGGTCCTTCTCTACACTACTCTCCCCATCCAAGATTGACTTACTGGTTTCCATATTTGCTCGGGGAGAACTTCGTCCAAGACCCTTTACACTCTCAGCAGTTTCCTTTTCCCCTATGACATGGGTCCCTGCTCTTTCCCTGTAAACTTATTTAGCTTCTTTTTCCATGAGCCTTTCTTTTGAAAAGTTGAGTTATGTATCAAAAGTGTTAGGAAATTCATTTGACAGAGTCCTGGGAGTATCTCACATTGAAGAAATTAAGAAATGATATTTATAGAGTTTTAGGGAATGAGGTCAATGATTTGGGGTGAGCCATGCAAGAAGTAAAATTGGTCTGAACTGGAAGAGTTGATGATGGAAGAGGTCTGGATTGATGAATACACCCAGGTGAAGTTCCTGAGTGAGTGTTGGTGAGTAAATTATTCTATTGCATTAAAATTCTTAGCTTCCAGGAGCAAATATTTCCTACAGGAAGCAAACAATGATTTTTTCCCCCTACCTGCTGCTCCCAGCATTGTTTTACACAGAAAAGAGAAAGTATGTCTATTCTCATTATGGTTTAACACAGGAACTAATACAGAAAATTGTATTGGCTTCTCTTCTCTGCAGGTGGAATAGATAGAGAAACGGGATGAAGAAAAATTAAAGTTTGAAGCAAGTTAGCTTTCTCCAAATGGTGCAGCTCTATGAGTAATTCTTATTCACTCCAGAGTATCTCAAGGGAACATCATGCTATCTGCTCATCCTCTGAAAGGCCTGTGAAGAGCTGAATATTAATTCCCAAAGATATCAAGTTTGCAGAAATTTCTTATAGCAACAGTAAGAAACTAATTGAGAGCCTGATGGGGATAATCAGTGAACTGCGAATGTGAACAACTCCACCCACTGCCTCTCTCCCTATCTCCAGCTCTTTGTCTACCTGCCCACCTTTCCTCCCACCCTCTTCTATTCTCTTGGCCCAAAATGGGAACTTGAGAGAAGAAATATAAAGTATGCAGGAATTCAACAAACTTCAGCATTTGTTAAGGCAGAGAAACTGAATTAATTAACTGGATTTTCTCAAACACAGGACACTAGCTTTGATCAACAAGGCTAAGTAAAGCAATGGTGCCAGAGAATCCCTGGACTATTACCTCCAGGGAGGTAATCCTTTTACTCCTAAAAGGCTAATTCTTGGGGGTGGTTTCAACTTCAATGTCATAATAAACATCATGCAGGAATTAATTTGCAAAGACAAAGTATATGTTTTTTCCTTCAGAACTTAGACCCTGTTATACTCGATTGTCGCTGTGTTTTACTGCCCCAAAAGAAAATCCTTTCCTCTCAGAGATCCATTTCAAAAAACATGAAAAAATGAAAAGCAAAACAAATGTACGAACATCTCTCTTTTGCATTAAGAAAGTTGCAATTTCCCTCTAACAATTATCTACTCTTGATATCCACATTAAAATATAATAAAGTAACTTCTATGGAAAATCTATGATGCCAACAACTGAATTCAGAGGTAAAGGCATTCTCTGGATAAAAGAAGGAGAATGTTTTCTGGTTGTCAGTTTCCTCAGTGATGTAAATATTCCTTCAGTTTCAAGTTACTATCAGTCTAACTTTCAGTTCTTGAAATTACTTAATACTTACCAATTTGTCCTTATGTCCAGCCAGTTCTAGTACCCACTGCAAAATGTCAAGCTATATGGAGTTATTAATGCCACTGAGATTATCTCTTGTAATTACTTTTTAGATATCAGAAGATAAGGCATAAAAATGAGGAAAGAATTAGTGAACGATGGCATTGATGCTCCCTTTATCTAGTGTTTTCCAATACAAACCACAGCGGGAAAAGTGGAGATAAGACACAAGATTCAGTCCCTGAATAAAACTTAAGGATGAAAAAACGATTTTAATGATCCTAATAAGACTAACCTCTGTCTATAGTCCACGAACCTAATTCATCACCTATCCTAAAAAGAAATGTAAAAACTACAAGAGAGAATGAAATATAAATAATTGATGGGATGAACTTGAGTCCTAATTCATCATGGAGACAAGAAAGAGTCTTCTTTGTGTGTATTGAGAAGGAACTCAGATGTGCTCACTGGTGTTTTCTAATTCTCTCTGGAATTATTTATTATAAGAAACTTTAAAAACCCCAGGCAGAATCCTCTATCCTCCAAACATAGCAATTCAGAAAAGATCTTCTCATGGCAAGGGACAGCTAGATCTTCTGCTCCCTACTCTTGGCTGGGGCCAAGATTCTGATTAAAAGGATCACTCCATGCATGAAATGACCCTTTCCTTAAATTTCAGCAGCATTGTGGGTAAAGATTTTACATTTGAACCAGACTTTACTAATAATTCAGGCTAACAGGGACAAATCTAGAGAGACAAAAGCATTTAATTGATCTGATAAGTACAGGTAGCTCTTCCCACCTGGCCTAGCTCACTCACACTGGCCTGAGCATGCAGCAACTCCACTGAGCAGAGACTGTCCTTCCTCACAGCACCTGAACTTACCATTGGCCATGTCATATAATAAAATCTTTGGAATCCAAAAATAAGAATGGCCCACTCTCTGAAAGGAAAGGACATCCTTTCTCTCATATTCAAGACTTAGGTCCCAAACCTCTATTTTCTAGGTAAAGACCCACCTCTTCCCAGGACTGCTGATATCTGAAATATCTCCTTTTTCAAGGAAGATTCTATCTCTCATCCACACCCACACAGGTGGGGCTCAGACCAGAACAACCACACTGGAAAGCTGTAAGATTTCATTTTACTGTGTTTTCAGTAAAAGTCTCCATAATCTTGAGATGCTGTTTGTTTCTTGCGGCTACTTCCTTTTGGAAATCTCCCCCCATCCCCTTTCAGGGTCACTTCCAAACTCTTTCAAACACAAGACACACTTGCTGATTGTATTTCTAAAGAAGCCTCATCCATCCAACCGACCATTTTGGAAAAAGATAGCGCCTTGATTGCAGATGTGGAGGTCTTGGCCGTTTCACTTGTTCCTTTGGTTTCATCCAGAATTTTCAAACTCTAATAGCAGTATTAGAGCCAGAAACAAAGATATGATGGGTGGAGGGCTCCGGGAAAGACTTGTAAACAGCCTCTGTAGTCACAACATGTGTTTTGAAGAGAAAATGCCCTAGAAATTGCCTTAGGGTGGTGGAAGAAAATTATAGATTCGGATTGGTTGAAAAAGAAAATTACAAACTCTTTAGGGGATGTCCTTCTTTTAAGGTAATGCTAAGTAAGTGATTTGGGGTTTTTTTTCTCTGATTTTTCATGCAAAGTAAAATATCAATTTTGATCTCAACTAAAGAAACATTAGACTTATACTAAAGAAAAATTTACAGAAGTGAAGCAGAAGAACTATAAGAAGAAATTAAACCTTTTCAAAGCTAAGAGGAAAACGTAGTGCCAGTGCCAAGGAGGGTAATACCTCCATACGCTCGGGAACTCCTAGAGGCCAATTTATGGGTAAAATATGGCTGCTCCAAGACAGGCTTCATTTCTTATGTCTGCCTTGTGGGGCAGAGCAGAGAAATAGCTCACCTTATCAATATAAAACTGCTCGGAATCTCAGGAGCCACAGCCAACTGTAATACACTTATGAAATATACAAACCCTCAATGCTTTCGGTATGAAGGCTACAAGTGCACAAAGCATCACCCACTGCCAATTCCCATGGAAGTCTACCCACGCTCTGTGGTTGCAAAAAGAAGCCCTATCTATTCATTCTAGGTCAGTGTCTGGTTGTCTCCTTGCAATTTACCTTTCAATAACATTAAAATAAGGATACTGGCCACAATCTAAATTGTAACCTACAACTTTTCAATGTTATTTTATGATATGGTGACACGTGTTACCCAGTAACCTGTTAGTGAGGGCTTTCTCAAGAAATTTTATGATATGATCTGGATGGTCTCACTTAATTAAAGCCAACATTCACTTTTTGCAGACACCTAACACCTGTCTTTTTATCATTAAAAACTTCTTTCAGATATTAAGTGCATCAATCTATGTAAATGTGTCCCGGATTGTGCTGATCCCATGGCAGCACTTTTATTGCGAACTTTAGGAACAAATTTCGGTACATTCAGGGACAGATGATATGCTAAGGAAAGAATCTTAAACTTTTCAAATGAAGTTCATTTTTATATCGGTTCCCTATGTGGTTATAGGGAAAATATCTCAGTAGAACTGAACAGTGATATACTTGCATTTCCCAATGTCAGTTCTGGAATATTAAGTATGTAGTCTTACCCTCATGACCAGCACAAGCTCCTATAATCTTTCATCTGCTTAAGAATCCTACAGTAGTATGATAGCGGAGTACTGGGACACTAAATCCTTTTGGCCAGTGACAACCAACTCTCACGTCTCTCATTTCACACTCTATAGTTTAAAACCAAAATTGAGATTTGATCTAAATTTTTTTAGCAGAAAGCTCTATCAATATGTGCATTTTAGATGGAGCTGGAGAGAAACTGGTAATTAGATATTAGATAAATAGGTTATAGATGAATGGGTAATTGTATATCAGAGCAGAAAGCAAGCAACCTTACAAGGTTATCTGGTAAACCACCGACACCTTTGAATTGGTTGTTACCACCATATTTTTTCATATTTGGAACACTAAAAATTAATAGATTGTAATTATTTACCCAAGGTAAAAGTGCTAGTAAAAAGTCATGGAATAGTAGTAGGAACTCAGATCTCTTGCTTCTTAACACAATGTTTTCATTATTAATGCATTACATTTCTACATTTTTATTATTTTTAAAAATTTTTAAATGCTATGCTTAAGGAAAAATTGCAAAAAATAATATAGGAAGTTCCCATATATCCTTCACCCAATGTCCTCTAATATGAACTTCTTGCATCACTAACATACAATTATCGAGCTAAGAAAATAATGTTGGAACAATACCATGAAATAAACCACAGATATCACCAGCTCCTCCACGAGTCTTTCTCTGCTCCATGACCAAAGAGCCCATATTACACTTAGTTTTTGTGTCTCCTGTGTCTCTGTGTTTGATGAAGGAACTACTTAGTGAAGGAAAGTTAATGTCTCTAAAGGAATGACTATCAATCACAGAGCCCAGAAATGTGTCGAATATTAATTATAGATAATATCTGGGAGCCTTCAGTTCATTTTCACTATATACTTCATAATGATCACTACATTTTTTATATTTTTTCTTTCTATATTGTTAAGTAGAACTATATGAAATGTATTTATTCCTCTTCCTTTTTCTAATTTTATCACTGAGAATGTTAAGATTCCACAGCTGTCTCTATGTCAAAAGAAGAATCAGAATGGACAAGATAGTAAAGAAAAAAAGCCAATCAGTTACTAGCTGTGTCACTGTTGGGAAAATTACTCAACCTCTCTGGATTTCCATTTCTTCCTCTGTAAAACATAATAACACCTACTCTTCCAGGCTGTTATGAGAATAAAATGTACGGGTCCAAGCCCAGTGTTTGAAATGTAATTAGCACTTAGTAATGTACATTCATAATTTTTCTAAGTCAATAGTTTTCAACTAGGCATGCTATTGCCCCCAGGGAGTATTTGACAATGTTTGGGGGACACTTTTCACAGTCACAACTTTGGGGAGATAACTACTGGCATTTGTGGAGACAGGCCAGGGATGATACTAAACATCCTTTAGTGCAGAGGCCCGTCCGCCAGAACAAAGAATTATCTGACCCTAAGTGCTGAAACTGAGAAACTGTTCTAAATGAGATCAGTTTTCTGCATCCTGGTCCTACAACAAGGATAAACTGGAATTAATTGAGATGGCAAAACATACTTCATAAAATCCAACCCATTCAAACATCGACAACCTGAAAGTTTCCTTTTACATTTTTGTTTCAATTTTATGTTTAAAAGTGAAATAAAGATGGGAAGCCAAAAGCTAGAGTCTCAGATCCTGTTTCTGGAAACTGAAGTCTTCACAGTTGATACTATTGCTCCATCAGGGTGTCTTCCTCCTCTGACTTTATCTCAGACCAAAATCGAAGGGAGAAGACTGTAAAAACTGCCCCACTAACCTTTCCTTCCATTCAGGGCCGGGCGGGTAACACGTCTGCTTTCAATCTCACTTAGCTAAGGCCGAGAGCTGATGGTAGAGGGCTGGCAAAACCTTTTACGCTTCCACCACACTTGTTATTTAGGAGACGCTCAGTAATATTGTGACTCTTTCCATCCATCTTTCTCTAGGAAAAGGACCTGTTTGGCGCTAGCTCAGTTCAGGTTTCTCCTTGTTAGAAAGCCACATCTGTTTCAACCTCCTGGAAAAGAACTAAGCCAACAGAGGAGTTGGTCATCAGAAGAGAAAAGGCAATTTTCTCAGATTTAACAAAGGCAAAAGAGAAATGTTTTTTATTATTATTTTCTAATAAGAAAAGCATAAGAGAGCATAATAGGAAATGTGATCATGCAGACGGCTACCTCCTTCTCTCACTGTGGAATTATGTGTCAGCACGATGCCTCAGTGAATACTAAGGCCAACAAGTTGGGCTGTGGCCAGGTGAAGTACCTTAAGATAACTTAAATTAGGTACCTTAAAATAACGTATATTACATATATGTTAAAGAGAAGCTTGTTACATTGTGGTATTGTAATTCCCAATAGCATAACTTTGCTACTTCAAGAGAATTGGCAGGAAAGGGATTTGAACATAAGTCAAGAACATGGATATTAACAGTAATAATCATAATTGCAGCAGCTAATAAAAAATATTTATAAGAATTTTTGAGAATTCAGTATGTACCTGGCATTGGGCTCAATTTCATTTAAGTTAGTAACTGACTTAGTTACTTATGAATTATAAGAAACTGAGGTACAACATCAGAGAGTTAATACATAGTAGATAGTAGATTCAGAATTTGAAATCAGAGATATTAGCCAGTATACCATATTGTATTATAATTAAATCTTTTGTACAAATAAATCAAATTTTCCTTTATTTTATTAATTTAACTTAGTAAAAAAAAAAGATTGCTGCTAAGGTTATTTGTGTTTAGCAAACCATTTCTTCATAAAGAGTGCAAAGCAATTTATCCACCCATTCAATAAGTTACCTGGTGTGCCTAGTGTGTGGAAGGCATTCTCTTAGAAATTGTTAGAGATATAATGATAAATCAAATACAGATTAGAACTTTGAATAATGTACTTTTTAAAAAAAGAGAGAAAGATGTTTCCAAGAAAATGAAGAGAGAGATTTTGCCTCCTTCAGAGTTTTACCAATAGTTTCTAGAAGTGTGCATGGTTCATTAGAGGCAATGAAATGTGAATAATCAGAGGTAACATATTAACTGGGTCTCAATACATTGCTAGGATTCATGTGTAAAATAGAACTCATTCAGACAGAGCTAATGGAGTGAATGAGTAGTATAAACAAGACTGAGTTAGATTATTGTGTATAAATGACAAAAAACATTTCTCCTTTTTATAGAGATCACATTTTATATAAAAGATTCTAATAGAGGGGGGAGGAGCCAAGATGGCGGTCTGTAGCCAGCTTTCTGCAGACACTCCTGTCCAGAAGGAGAGTTAAAGGAGAGAAATTTAGCAAGAAAGCCAACGGTTTGGAGCTGAGTCAAGAGACAAGGTCGAGGAACGCACATCAACCCTATTGGAGTGACCTGCGACCCCAAGGATACAAATAAAAGGTACAGAACACATCACCAGGCGGACGGGAGTCCCCTCTCCCAAGAGAACAGCTCGCAGTATACGCCATACCTCCATACAAACAATCGAGCAGAGTTCGGCTGTCCTCTCACTCTACCCCACAGGAGAGACCCTCTAAAAACCGGACCACCTTCCCCCTGTGCCACGGCACTCTCCTGCCAGGCATAAAGCTGTACAAAACTGTATATATTCTCTACCTGCAAGTTGGAGCTCCCGGCACTCCCCTCCACTCTCA
>CAUYON010012470.1:0-21323 GCA_963573935.1 Arctocebus calabarensis | reverse complement strand
TTTTAAATTGTTCAGGAATAAGTAAATGTAAAACTTAAACCCTGCTTTGATTTTCATGTGTTGTGTCATATCATGGCTTAGAGCAGTAGTTCTCAACCTTCCTACTGCTGCGACCCTTAAATACAGTTCTTCATGTTGTGGTGACCCCCAACCATAAAATTATTTTCTTTGCTACTTCATAACTGTAATTTTGCTACTCTTGTGAATCGTAATGTAAGTCTGATATGCAGTATGTATTTTCATTGTTATAAAGGGGTCGCAACCCACAGGTTGAGAACCACTGGCTTAGCGTCAGAAAGTTTTGGATTAAAAATCTGACTTAATTAACTGACATGACATTAGTCTTGATTTCTCTGGCCCAGAGCTTCTCCATTTGTAAAATTCTGTAGATTATGATGATAGTAGAGGATCAAAGTAGCTCCAGCATAGAAATACATAGTTATCCAATATGTGGCAACTATAGATAATGTTATTAATAAAAATTAAGAATTCTTAACACCAGACAGGGCCTGTGGCTCAAAAGAGTAGGCGCTCGCCCCTTATGCCGGAGGTGGCGGGTTCAAACCCAGCCCTGGCCAAAAACTGCAAAAAGAAAAAAAAAGAATTTATAACACCAATGATGTTAGTTTTTTTTTTTTTCAGTGTTTGGGGGAGTGCGCACTGTCTTCTTAAAAGAAAGCTTAAACTGAGGCCCTTTTACATGTAATACAAGAATCAGTGTCACTATGTATAAATTTGTTTTCCGATGCTTTCTGATAAACATCTTAATTGCCATTTTATTGTCTTTTGGTTACCATGTAATATCAAAGAAATAAGGCTACAGTTCTTAAGAGTAAATTTATGATACATTTGAGAAATGATGTTATTACATAAAAATTGTATTCAATTCCTTTACCTCTCTCTCTGGTTGTTTTTTTGTTTGTTTTAAAGAGGGTAAACGGGAAAAAATCAATGAGTTGTTAAAATACATTGAAGAGAGATTACATACTTTAGAGGAAGAAAAAGAAGAACTAGCTCAGTATCAGAAATGGGATAAAATGAGACGAGCCCTGGAATACACCATTTACAATCAAGAACTTAATGAGACTCGTGCTAAGCTTGATGAGGTAAATTATTTTACTCATGTAGTATTCACGTTTCTTTCTTATTTTTAATTTCAGAATAATATGAGGACATACATAATTAGGTTACATAGTTTGCTTCTGTAATGTTAAAGTCTAGTTGTAGCTGTGCCCTTCACCTAGGATGTGTGCTGTATACCTGTGCATTGTACCCTTGGGTGGGAGCCCACCAAATCTCTTACACCCTACTTGAATCCAACTGAGTTTTTCTCTCCTGTGAGCCTGTAATTGTTAATCTAAGTATTTTCATTTTTCAATTATTTTAAATAGAAATGTTAAAAAAAAAACTCACTAAATTTATTAGTCAATAATTTTTTTCTTTGAGTTTACTCTAAGGAAAATGCCTAGACCCATGTTGGTCCTTGCTGTAGTTATATATGAAATATAATCAGACCAGATAAGGGGAAAGCCAGCCTTAAGGTTTCTTGGATTTTTTTTTAGAATAAATTTTATAATTTGATTTTTAGAATTTATTTTATAATTAGTATGGCTGATACTTTGTATACACATTTATTTAGGTAATGTTTCAGTTTTCTATTTAAAATTATTTTTAAAGTTTTTTGGTAAGAATATTTTAAGTAAATTGTTACTTTCGGTTTATTTTAGCAAAAAATAAAAAAATTTACTAGGTGTTATGAAAAACTAAGCAAATATAAAATGATTTATAAGTGGTGGCTTTTTTTTTTTTTTTCAGCTTTCTGCTAAGCGAGAGACTAGTGGAGAAAAATCCAGACAATTGAGAGATGCCCAGCAGGATGCAAGAGATAAAATGGAGGTAAGATTATAAATAAGTTTAGGTGAACTTCAAGCTTTTTTGTACCAGGACTATAGAATGATAACCAGAAGAGGGAATCACAGGGATTGAGATTTGAAAGACAGAATGGTACTAAAAGAATAAATAAAAGAAAAAGCAAGTACAGATTAATGGTATCACAGTTCTGTTGTACATGTAATTGCCTAGTTCATTTTTGGTCATACTTTTTGAATAGGATATTGAGCGCCAAGTTAGAGAATTGAAAACAAAAATTTCTGCTATGAAAGAAGAAAAAGAACAGCTTAGTGCTGAAAGACAAGAACAGATTAAGCAGAGGACTAAATTGGAGCTTAAAGCCAAGGATTTACAAGACGAATTGGCAGGCAATAGTGAACAAAGGGTAAGTTAAAATACTAAAAATGCTAAAAATGAAAGACATAATATTTGGGAGAGTGGAAACTGCAGAAGAGAGTCCTTCTTGGAATGGGTTCGTGTTTGAATTTTTTTGTAAAAGCTTTGCCACATTAAAATTTACACATGAGTAGAATTTAATAATATTTCCTTGTTTCTTACTAGTTTTATGTTGCAAGATCAATTTTTATCATGAGTTTTTTTGTGAGAAAACTTTAAAAAATTCTATATAACCCCAAGAGACACTATTTTATGGTAGACTTAAAAATTAGCCAAAATATTTTAAGCAGATTGCTTTTTGATTTGTCTTGCTTTATTTACAGAAACGTTTATTAAAAGAGAGACAGAAGCTCCTTGAAAAAATAGAAGAAAAGCAGAAAGAACTGGCAGAAACAGAACCTAAATTCAACAGTGTAAAAGAAAAAGAAGAAAGAGGAATTGCTAGGTCTGGGAATATTCATCAATACTTTAACTTTCAACATAGTTCCTTTATAGAAAGAACCTGGATATATGGACTGTAGTGCATTAGCACAGTAAAGGGCAAAAGTTAAATGCTCACTTCAGGGAACTAATAGCTAATGTTAACTATGGTGGGCCATGGGCTATGTATTGTACACATACTGCCTAAATTATTTCTCCACAAAAAACCCTAGGAGATTGGCATAATCCCAACTTTAATAAACTTGAAGTTCTTGGAGGTTAACTAACGCTTTAGATAACTAAATGTTGGGCTTTTTAAAGCATTCATCATGTTGTTTTTTTCACTCAAAGGGCATCTTCCTGTATGTTTCATTCTGCAGCTTTCTTCCCTCAGTGCTGTTTAATAGTAGACATTTTAAGTTCTATGGATTGGGCTTGCCAATGTTACCGATTTCACATGATTCATTATATTATCCTGTTTTTATGCCACTTACTTTCCTTTTAGTGAGTTGTCTATTTATCCTTTGCTGTTTTTTTTGAGATTTATTTTCTGTTTCATAGGAGTATTTTATGTAATCTGAACATTAATATTCTATATATTATAAATGTTTTCTCTCATTTTTCTCTTGTCTTTTAATCTTTAATCTCCTCTTAAAGTAAGGAATCACAAATGCTTATGTAGATAAGTGTAAATTAGAACATTTTTGAAAATTCCTAAGGTGGGACACTAGAACTATCTAAATTTACTAAACAGCCCAGATCTGGAGTAAACACAGGGTCTGCCTGAAATCCTTAGGTTATAAGGTGTACTTTGACTTTGTGATTGAAGTTAAGTTACTATTATATAAAAATGGGTAGTTCATGGGTCTGTGTTGCTTTTTACACTTACTTCCTCTTTCATATAATTTTTTTAAATGGCTTTATATTTCTATCTATAATTCTCATTATTGACTGCAGTTAAACTTTGTTATTTCCTATTCTCATTTTCAACCCCATTCTCTTCTATCTTGTGTAGATTGGCTCAAGCTACCCAGGAAAGAACGGATCTTTATGCAAAGCAGGGTCGAGGAAGCCAGTTTACATCAAAAGAAGAAAGGGATAAATGGATTAAAAAGGAACTCAAGTCTTTAGATCAGGCTATAAATGATAAGAAAAGACAGATTGCTGCTATACATAAGGATTTGGAGGACACTGAGGCAAATAAAGAAAAAAATCTGGAGCAATATAATGTAAGAACTTTTATTGCTGCTTTGTAGAAATCTTTCAGAAGATATAAACTTCTATAGTGTTATCTATTTCCAGTTTCTTTTTTTTTTGGAGACAAGAGTCTTACTTTTTCACCCTTGGTAGACTGCTGTGACATCACAGTTCACCGCAACCTCATGGGCTTAAGCGATTCTTTTGTCTCAGCCTCCCAAGTAGCTGGAACTACAGGAGTCTGCAACAACACCTGGCACTACAGGAGTCTGCAACAACACCTGGCTGTTTTATTGTTGTTTAGCTGGCCTGTGCCGGATTCGAACCTGCCAGCCTTGGTGTATGTGGCCACGCTCTGCCCTACCCTCTGAGCTATGAGCGCCACCTCCAATTTCATTCTTAAATAAGTTTACATGGTACTCTTTTTTTTTTTGAGACAGAGCCTCAAGCTATTGCCCCGGGTAGAGTGCCGTGGCATCACAGTTCACAGCAACCCCCAACTCCTGGGCTCAAGCGATTCTCCTCTCTCTGCTTCCCAAGTAGCTGGGACTACAAGCACCTGCCACTGTAGCCCAGCTATATTTTGGTTGCAGCTGTCATTCAAACCCGCCAGCGCAGGTGTATGTGGCTGGTGCCTTAGCTGCTTGAGCCATAGGTGCCAAGTCTATGTGGTACTCTTTAAACTATATAAGACAGACCCTTATTTAGAAAAGGCCAGCACAGCTCGGCACCTATAGCACAGTGGTTATGGCTCCAGCCACATACAGCGAGGATAATGGGTTCAAACCGGCCCGGGCCAGCTAAACAATAATGACAACTGCAACAAAAAAATAGCCATGTGTTGTGGAGTAGTCCCAGCTACTCGTGAGGCTGAGGCAAGAGAATCACTTAAGCCCAAAAGTTTGAGGTTGCTGTGAGCTGTGATGCAACAGCACTATACTGAGGGCAACATAGTGAGAGACTGTCTCCAAAAAAAAGAAAGAAAAGGCTAACACAATTTAATACACATATAGTAGTTCTTTTTTTTTTTTAATAATATTTTATCCATGTCAATGAGTGTTCATGCAGATTATGTTTATAAATATGTTATGAATCTACCATTAATTTTAACATATACAAGTCTAAAACAACTTTATATTAACTTATTTGTAGATATATGTAGAGGCAGAGTCTTACTCTCTTGCCCTGGGTAGAGTTTTGTGGCATCATAGCTCACAGCAACCTCTGTCTAGGCTCAAGCGATCCATGTTACCTTAGCCTCCCAAGTAGCTGGGACTATAGGCACCTGCCACAATATCTGGCTAGTTTTTCTGTTTTTATTCTTTTTAAAACTTTTTTTGTTGTTGTTTTTGAGGCAGAGTCTCACTTTGTCACCCTTAGTAACATGCTGTGGCATCATAGCTCCAAGCATCCTCAAACTCTTGAGCTTGAGCAGTTCTCTTGCCTCATCCTCCCAAGTAGTTGGGACTATAGGCGTCTGACATAATGCCTGGCTAGTTTTTCTATTTTTAGTAGAGATGGGGGTCTTGCTCTTGCTCAGGCTGGTTTCGAACTCCTGAGCTCAGGCAGTCCACTCGCCTTGACTTCCCTGAGTGTCCTAGGATGACAGACGTGAGTCATTGTGCCCAGCCTAGTTTTTCTGTTTTTAGTAGAGATGAGGTCTTGCTAAGACCAGTCTCCAATTCCTACTCTCAAGCTATCCACCCATTTCAGCCTCCAGAGTGCTGGGATTATAGATGTGAGTCTCTGCACCTGGCATATCTTAACTTATTTTTCATTTTTTTATATTCTAACAATTTTATCAATAACTGCAAAATATATTTTTTGTGGGTTAAAACAATGATTTTATAACTTTTTAAAATGAATTAAACATTATTTCATTATTTACTATGCATGTTTAGCTGGCATTTCCTTAAAAATTAAAGTAGAAGATAAAAATCATTATTTCCAGAGTAAGACAAATCTTAATAATTTGAAATGAAATAATGCATGACTATGTATAGTTGAGCAGAAGGTGATGAACTTGATGGGAAGGGAGTGTGTCGGACAAGTGTAGTACACAGAATCTTTTTATCTTGTGAAATCTATACCAGTTGGTTATTGGTTAGTTTATCAAAACAGTGCAATAAAAGCATGAAATCTTAAAATACATATGTATACGTGTGTGTATATGCATACATATATACAAAGCATTTTATTTTAAACACATGTTTCAATCTTTTGATGTAAAACCTAAGAGGATTTTTTTGTGTTTTTTTTTTAGTATGAGTAGTGATTAGAATTTTTAAGGGACTTTCTTGTATGACTTCATATAAATTTACCTATTCTTAAGAACAGGATCCAGGATTCCATCTAGCATCAATAATGTTACTTTTAGTTGTCATGTTTCTTTTATCTACTCTAATTTGGACCAGTTCTTCAAATCTGTCTTTGTTTTTTTTTTTTTTTTTGTGACTTGACATTTTAAGTTATTTTACTTGTTGTAAAGTATATATGAATATATATACATTTATTCATTATATATTAAGTTATTTCTCCCTAATCTTATAGTTGATTTGCCCATTTAATTCAGTTTTCAGTGATTCATCTTTGAATGTGTCCAAAACATGTTTTTAAAGAAACAGCTCTTTGTATTCATATTCTCTTTATTTAATATAGTTGCATGTAATTATATAACCAAAACAAAAACAGAGTGGGGAGCAAACACAACTGCCTGTGTAAGCATAAACAACTAGTAGATAAGATGAAGAGGAGTAACTGACAGTAGCTTATTGGTTTTGAAACTCCCTTATGCTATGGTCTTTTGTCAGGATACTTTGTAGAGGTAAGGGAAGAATGGGGGTTGATTCTGGTAGTGGAAATTGGTTACCTGTGATAGTTACATGTCCTTTCTTTAAATAAAAAGAGTTTTACCTCCTTCATGATGATTTTCATGGAGCAATCAAACTTAGCAGATGCTCTTTTTGAAAGAGTGTGGTGATAAACCATGGTCTTCCATTGAGAGGTTTTATTCACTCTTACTCAAGCTTGACGTTCATTATTTTCCAATATTTTAGCAATAGCTTTGGGTATCAGAATGACAGCTTGTGAAGTTGAAGTCTTCTACCCTTACTGTAAACAGATGATTTCATAGTGCTGGTTGTGTTATGTAAACCAGCCTTTTGCTTCTTAGTATAATCCTAAATTAATTTTCCACAGTGTATTTTTAACACCTGTATTGCAGCATCAAAACGTTTTTGATGGTTTTGTTATGCTTTATTTTGTTTCATATTTATACAGTACAAATCCCAACATGCTTATCAAAGTAAGTTTCTGTCATTAGTGTTACCTTGGGCCCTCCTATAATGTGTTGTTCAGTAAAGTCTGTGAAATACATTATTTCAGAATGTAATATAGGTAGCTTATTTTATAACTGGTTCTGATTATCATCATGGTTTTAGAAAGGGTAATGTTTGGGATACACCTGGAAAAAAAGAGAATGTGGGATTTTAGAAATAGTGTAAGCTGTAATGATAGTTAATTACACAGTAGGTTTTTTTTTTCTTTGTAGAGAGAGAGGCTCACGTTATCACCCACGGGAGCGTGCTGTGGCGTCACACAACTCACAGCAACCTCCAACTCCTGGGCTTAGGTGATTCTCTTGCCTCAGCCTCCCAAGTAGCTGGGACTACAGGTGCCTGCCACAACGCCTGGCTATTTTCCTGTTTTTGCAGTTTGGCCGAGGCCGGGTTTGAACCCACCACCTTCGGTATAGGGCCGGCACTCTACTTGATGAGCCACAGGCGCTGCCCTACACAATAGGTTTTGAATTGTTTAGGCCTATAAAGATGAAACATTAATTTACAAAACAGACTCTTTAATCTACAGTCTTCTAGCATATAATCAGCCTGTGGATGAATTAGGTCATTGCCTTTGAAAAGTTGAATTTTGGGTGGCGCCTGTGGCTCAGTGGGTAGGGCGCCAGCCTCATATACCGAGGGTGGTGGGTTCCAAACCCAGCCCTGGCCAGCTAAAGCAGCAGTGGCAACTGCCTCAGAAAAAAAAAGGAAAAAGAAAAGTTGAATTTTACAAAGGGGATTTATTTACTATTTTTTTCTGGTTTCAATTACTACTGAGTCCCAATTTCCTCATGTGTAGTATGAATGAGTTTAATTATCCAAAATGTTGAGAGTCTTTCAAATTTGCAAAAATTTGAGCAAAATATTTTGATTCTGTTCCCTTTGATGCAAGGATAGAACTCATGACAAATTTATATATTATTTTGTATGTATTCTAGACTTTTAGTGTATTGTAATCTTCAGTTCCATTTAAGTTTATTGACATTAGAAATTCTCAGAAATAGTTAAATTAAGTGGTTTGATTTATTGGCACTATGCTCTTACTGTACCACCCATTGTTTGGCAGAAGCTCTAATCGAACAGAAGCTGGTGAAGATAAGACTATGCACATTGCCCTAATGAGTTGATAGAATAAGATAATGTTATATAGTACCTGTGCTCATGTCACATTACTAGTAAAGACTAATACCTTTTAGTACTCTGTGAGTATTTGTAATTATTTTGATATTTGCTAATAATTGGTTACATACAGATTATATAATTATCTCATGAAGCACAATTTAGAAGTACCCCCTCTCAAAGGATAGTTGATCTTCAGATTCATCTTGCTTATTTTATTACTCCCTGTGAAAGCAAGGAGTTTGGTTTGTTTCTTGATTATTCCTCAGGTCTTAAAACAGTGTCGGACACATAGTTGGGTTTTGGTAACTATTTACTGAATGGATGTGAGTGTCAGCTTTGTTAACTCTAGGAAGAGGATGCTGGGTTTTTTTGAGCTCAGTCTTAACTCACTAAATTCATGAATTTAGTTTGCTAACTATCCTTAAGGAAACAGTACCTTACTTTCATACAGTTTCTGCCTGTTAAATATTTTTTGGCTCATTGTTCTTGATTGCAAAATAGTTGAAAATATCTTTGGTCTTTTATTTTGTGTGTGTGTGTCTGTGTGTGTAGAGAGGTTAATATTAAAAGTATTCACTGCATGGCTCAGCGCCTGTGGCTCAATGGGCTAAGGCGCCAGCCATGTACACCTGAGCTGGCGGGTTCGAATCCAGCCTGGGCCCGCCGAACAACAATGACGGCTGCAACCAAAAAATGGCCGGGTGTTGTAGCGGGTGTCTGCAGTCCCAGCTACTTGGGAGGCGGAGGCAAGAGACTCACTTGAGCCCAGGAATTGGAGATTGCTATGAGCTGTGATGCCACGACACTCTATCCAGGGTGACAGCTTGAGGCTCTGTCTCAAAAAAAAAAAAAAAAGTATTCACTGCATTATTTTGAGAATTTTTTTAGTGTTTTGAGAATTTGTGAATGTATTTTTTTGTTCTAAAATCATGAGGTGTATATTATAAAAATAGTAAGGTTTGGATAACATTAACAAATTATGTTAGCAGTGTTTTCTAGAGTAATTCATTTTGTGTTTTTTTCTGGGTGATGTGTTTTTTGCATAAAGATGTTTAAAATTGAAATTGGATTTTTGAACAGCTTCATTGAGGTATAATTGACATACAGCAAATTGTACATATTTGATGAGTTTTGACACTCATATACACCTGCAACATCATCCACTGTTAAGATGATGAACGTGTTTATCATCCAAAGTTATTTATTTTTTAATTTTTTGGCCAGGGCCGGGTTTGAACCCGCCACCTCTGGTATATGGGGCCGGCGCCCTCTCATCCAAAATTATTTCCCATGCCCTTTGATAGGTCCTCCCATGCTCACCATTTGCTCCCCCCACATCATCCTTTTACCATTGATGAGCTTTCTATCATTATGGATTAGTTTAATGAAACAGAATTTTAAGTTTGATTTATTTTTATTTTCATAGAAACTGGACCAGGATCTGAATGAAGTCAAAGCTCGAGTAGAGGAATTGGACAGAAAATATTATGAAGTTAAGAATAAGAAAGATGAATTACAAAGTGAAAGAAAGTTAGTACAGACTAAAATATATCTTAATTTTTTGTTTTTGGCCTTAATTTTGTGATTAATGATAGTTACTGGCTGTTACATGGTCTTTAAGTTGTAAATTAACTGTTAAAGTTTGTTTTTAGTATTTTAGTCTAAACTGTGTATTATTATTGTGTCATGTATTTAAAGGCAGTCTAATTTTTGTTGATTAGTTACTTGTGGAGAGAGGAGAATGCAGAACAGCAAGCACTTGCTGCTAAAAGAGAAGATCTTGAAAAGAAGCAGCAACTTCTTAGAGCGGCAACGGGAAAGGTGGGGCAGGCTCTTTTTATTACTTCTGCTTACGTGTAGTCATTATGTCAGTCATTATTACATAGGACTTTAGCTTTCAAGCTACAGATTATTGATTTCAGATAATAAGTAGGAGAGTGAAGTCCAAATCACTTATCCTCTATAGATATGAAATAATAGGAATTAGTTAAGGAGCATAATTACCATCTATGCTGTTAGTGATAGTACTTTTGATTTTTAGGTGATAAGTCCATTTTTGCCCTATTGTCGTAGAACAGTGTATAATAATAAAAGATGTTACTTGTAGTTGCCATATTTCAAGGAGGTAATGTGTTTTGGGGGGAGGTTTAATTTAGTTTCTAGTATATTTTAAAATGTATGAAGTTAATAGGCTCATTTTTTAGTAGGAGTGCTGTTGTTGATATTATTTTAATATTTTCACTTCTAACAATTTATAGGCCATTTTAAACGGAATAGATAGCATAAACAAAGTGCTAGACCACTTTCGACGAAAAGGAATAAACCAGCATGTTCAAAATGGTTATCATGGCATCGTAATGAATAATTTTGAATGTGAGCCAGCTTTCTACACATGTGTGGAAGTCACTGCTGGAAATAGGTGAAGGTTTTTACTTGATATTTAGCATTTTAAAGGAAAAAGCACTAAGGGTAACCTAAGAAATAACTTTATATAATTTTAGTGTGGCATGTCTTCTATTTTCTTGTATCCTTGGTTCCTTATTTAACTTTCTGATTAAAGAAGTAGATGCTAAGTATTTGACCCTAATCATAGAAACTAGAAGTTGTCCTCTTTGGGTTTTCTCCATCTCTCCATTGGAATTTTCTAAGTAGTCTTTTTTTTTTTTTTTTCTATCTGTACAAATTGGGTTTTATAGAAATAAAGTGAAATATTTGATGCTTAAATGTTTATAACACTTTAAAGTCTAAACGAAGTGTGTTTTACTCTGTTTACATGTAGGTTATTTTATCACATTGTTGATTCAGATGAAGTCAGCACAAAGATTTTAATGGAGTTTAATAAAATGAATCTTCCTGGAGAGGTCACTTTTCTGCCTCTTAACAAGTTGGATGTCAGAGATACTGCCTATCCCGAAACCAATGTGAGTCAGTGTGTGTTAAGGTCTATCTGTCTTTCATTAAGTTACTTTTTATTACATAAACTGTTTAGTATGTGCTAGTACCCAAGCATTATATATTGGCATTTACTGATCTATGAGATAAACATGCTTTTCTTCCTATAGAGCATAGTTAGTATTGGGTGGGGTTGAGGAGAGATACAGAAGTCACAGCCAAAACATGAAACAACATTTCAAATGTGTAAAGTGTTGAAGTGTATAAGGACAGGATACTTTGAGAGCATTTCTGTGTGTGACAAAGTTAAGGTTAGGGAGTTGGAGAATTCCTGAATATCTTAAAGTTTTCTAGATATACTTTTTTTTTTACGACAGGTCTTACTTTGTTGCCCTCAGTAGAATGCCATAGTGTCATAGGTCACAGCAGCCTCTAACTCTTGGGCTCAAGTAATTCTCTTGTCTAACCTTCCCAAGTAGCTGGACTTCAGGTGCCTGCCACAATGCCTGGCTGTTTTTCTTTCTTTTTTTTCTTTTTTTTTTTGAGACAGCCTCAAGCTGTCACCCTGGGTAGAGTGCTATGGCAGCACAGCTCACAGCAGCCTCCAACTCTTGGGCTCAAGCGATTCCCCTGCTTCCGCATCCCAAGTAGCTGGGACTTTAGGCGCCCGCTACAATGCCCAGATATTTTTTTTTGGTTGCAGATGTTGTTTTGGCAGGCCTGGGCTGGATTTGAACCTGCTAGCTCAGGTGTATGTGGCTGGCACCTTAGCCACTTGAGCCACTGGTGCCGAGCCAACTGGCTATTTTTAGAAGACAAGTCTTGCTCTGGCTCAGGCTGGTCTCGAACCTGTGAGCTTAGGCAGTCCACCCACCTCAGCCTGTGGATATACTTTTAAAATAGTTTATAAATTAAATGAAAGATAGCTAGCAAAATGACAGATTCTGAAAGCATAATGTTGCTTTTGTTACAAGCTAGTATATTTTAAATGGACTACAAATATTTTTTAGATGCCATTACTTAAAAATGTCATTGCTTTGAGGTACTGCAGAATGTTGATAGTAATAGCAGCTATTTTTACCATCCTCTAGGTTAAAGCTGAAACCCTGTGAGGAGGATCAATAATTTAAATGGAAAATTAAGAATTTTATAAGCTACAACAGGCTTCAGTTTTTTCGCTTTCAGATCCATAAATTGCCTTTGAAGTTTTGGGGAGAGAAAAGTTGAATCTCACAAACAATGTATGAATCAAACCAGACACAAAAGAATGCATGTAGTGTGGTTCTAGTTAAGCTACATAACTAAACTTAGATGATAGAACTAGAAAGAAGTACAGGGAAGTGATTAGCACACAGTCAGCAATAGCGGTCACCTCCAGCAGTGTATGTAACCCTTTGCAATTAGGAATGGAGCACACTTGTGACTTTTGGGGTGTCATGAGGCAGGGTTCGTACTTGATGTTTAGTTCATGTTTCTTAACTGTAATAATTAGGTCTGTAGCAGGAGTTCTTAACCTTTATTTCACTGTGCATTCCTTTGGCTACTTGAAGCCTATGGAGCCTTTCTCAGAAATTTTAAATGCATAAGATAATCTACTTTCAATCACAAGGAAACCAATTACATTGGCATGGTTATCATAATATTTTTAAAAATGTGCTGTGTGTTAGTTATAATGGTGTTCCCTCTGTAATTATTAAGTTGATCATGTTTATTGCATTTTTCTGTATGAAGGATGTATTTCATAGTTTAAAAAATTCTGAAATTTCTAACAGTTTAGGAATAAAGTAAAAAATTTTATTTGAAAAACTATTTTTCCAAGGATCTAATTTAGATATATACATAATATATAAAATTAAAATATTTTTGGGAAATACTATTTACATTTCTTTAGCTTTTCTTTGCGAGAGACATGATCCTAAGTATTAAAGTAATACTGCGCTTGCAGTTTTGTAAATAAAGTAATCATGTGGAGAAGTTAAGCAACTTGTCCAGAGTACATATATGATAAGAGATGGAACCAGAATTTTGAACTTGGGCAGTCTGGCTTCAGAGCAGCTAAGCTCTTTTATCACTGTGCTGTAATATTGAGAACCTTGATACCATGAACAAAATTTCCAGGATATTTCAGTGGAATGAGTCTTCTAACTTCATCAGTATAAAAAAACAGTAGTTTTGAAATATATTGGCATTTGTGTTTATTTGTATTTCTTAAAGATATAATTAATTCTATTAATACTTTTTAATTGTGATATTTTGCTTGCTGACAAAATACTTATTTTTAGGATGCTATTCCTATGATCAGTAAACTGAGGTACAATCCCAGATTTGACAAAGCTTTCAAACATGTATTTGGCAAGACACTTATTTGTCGTAGCATGGAAGTTTCAACACAGCTGGCCCGTGCTTTCACTATGGACTGCATTACTTTGGAAGGTTTGTAATAGTAATTCTTAGCTTTGAACAAATAAGTTGTAATAAATCATTTAACAAGTGATTAACTGTGCAGTGTCACTTGTGCTGTGTGCATGTCTGCTGAGTATATCTTTTTTTTTTTTTTTGTAGAGACAGAGTCTCACTTTATTGCCCTCGGTAGAGTGCCGTGGCATCACACAGCTCACAGCAGCCTCCAACTCCTGGGCTTAGGTGATTCTCTTGCCTCAGCCTCCCAAGTAGCTGGGACCACAGGCACCCATCACAACGCTCGGCTATTCTTTTTGTTGCAGTTCAGCTGGGGCTGGGTTTGAACCCGCCACCCTGGGAATATGGGGTTGGCGCCTTACTGACTGAGCCACAGGCGCTGCCCTGATGAGTATATCTTACATAGTAATTCATAGTCAGTTTAAAGACTATTTGAAAATTCATGTTTAATTATTTTATCATTTAAATAGTTTGTTCAAGTGAGAGTCCAAACAGGGTTCATACTTGATGTTTAGTATGTAATAATTAGGTCTATAGCAGGAGTTCTTAACCTTTTTTGCACTGTGCATTCCTTTGGCTACTTGAAGCCTATGGAGCCTTTCTCAGAAATTTTAAATGCATAAGGTAAACTACTTTGGATCACAAAGGAAACAAGTTATATTGGCATGGTTATCACAGTATTTTTAAAAATGTGGCTGGGTACAGTGGCTCACGCCTATAATCCTACCACTCTGGGAGGCTGAGGCAGGTGGATTGCTTGAGCTCATGAGTTTGAGACCAGTCTGAGCAAAATGAGATCCCATCTCTACTAAAAATAGAAAAACTGGGACAAGAGGATCACTTGAGCCCGAGATGGAGGTTGCTGTGAACTGTGACACCATGGCAGTCTACCTAGGGCACCAGCTTGAGACTGTCTCAAAAAAAAAATAGTAATTCTTTAATGCATTTGAAAACAATATTTAGTGATGGGTTTAATAACTTCTATAATTTTGAAGTAATAATGCATATAAATAATATTTTTAGATCTGTGACAAGTGTAATCTGATATTTATATTGGTAACAAAGTCTTGAGTACTAATGCTACTGTGGTTCTTGACCTATTCATTATAGAAGGAAATACTAAATTTCCTTTTCCTTTCTTTTTTTTTTTTTTTTTTGAGACAGAGTCTCAACCTGACCTTGGATAGAATGCCATGGTGTCATAGCTCACAGCAACCTCCAACTCTTTGGCTCAAGTGATCTTCTTGCCTCAGTTTTTCTATTTTTAGTAGATACAAGTTCTCACTTTTTGCTCAGACTGATCTCAAACTTGTGAACTCAAGCAATCTACTGGCCTTGGCCTCCTTGAGTGCTAGGATTGTAAGCATGAGCCACCATGCTGGGCCTCATTTTCAGGTTAATAAAAATAAAGATGTAACTTTTTTTCCCCACTCAAATCATAGATCTCTTAAATATTATCTGTGAAACCCAGGTTAAGAACTCCCGTGATATAGATTCACCTGTCCTCATTTTTTGTTTATTTCTTCTCTTTATATTTTATTTATTGAAGTCAGAAAGTCAAATACAATGAATCCACATTAAAATTTTCTCAGTTGTCCCAAAATATTTTTCTATCTAGGATCCAGTTAGGGATACATGCAGTGTCTTCTCTTTAGATTCTTTACATACAGAACAGTTCCTCTTATCTCTCCCCTTACCCTCCCCATGAAATGGATTTTCTTATAGAAAGTTCTATTCTCTGGATTTGTCTTGTTGCTTCCTCATCATTAGATTCAGGTCAGGCATTCTTGGCACGAATGCTGCATGAATGATGTGTACTTACTCCATTGTTATTATGTGTACAGTTGTTATTGACGCTGTTTTGATCACTAGTACATCTTTGTTGTAAAAGGTACCTTTCCCCCTTTGTAATTAGTGATACATGATACTGTTTTTGAATCCTGTGTCTTGCCAACAACTTTTTTACCAGTTGTTTTGGCATTTTTATTCACCTTTGCCTGAATCAGTTATTACACTGGCACTTCCAAAACAGTGATTCTTCAATTCTGTCATTTGCCTCTACATTTATTAGCAGTCATTTTTCTGTAAAGAAGAGTCCTTTCCTTTCATTTTTTAAAAAGTGTCACTGTGGGAAAAAAGTATCACTGTTGTCATTATTTTTGATGTCTGGTTTTCTCAAATATGGGCAGTAGGAATTGCAGGCTAGGTCCTACATCTTATTGACATATCCTCATTAGTCTTCAGCACTTCCTTGCTTTCTGGCAGATATTCAGGGTCACCTGGAATATATATGTATTTTTTTTTTTTTTTTTTTGAGACAGAGCCTCAAGCTATCACCCTGGATAGAGTGCTGTGGCATCACAGCTCACAGCAACCTCCAATTCCTGGGCTCAAGCGGGTCTCTTGCCTCTGCCTCCCAAGTAGCTGGGACTACAGGCGCCTGCCACAGCACCTGGTCATATATATATATATATATATTTTTTTTTTTTTTTTTTTGGTCGCAGCTGTCATCATTGTTTGGCAGGCCTGGGCTGGATTTGAACCCGCCAGCTCAGGTGTACGTGGCTGGCGCCTTAGTCCATTGAGCTACAGGCACCGAGCCAGTTTGATTTGACTGTAAGTCAATCATTGAATAAAGAAGTTATATGGAATTATTGCCTTTCTTATGTTTTGTTTATAGGTGACCAAGTCAGTCATCGGGGTGCTTTAACTGGAGGTTATTATGACACAAGGAAGTCTCGACTTGAATTGCAAAAAGATGTTAGAAAAGCAGAAGAAGAATTAGGTGAGCTTGAAG
Organism: Arctocebus calabarensis; assembly: GCA_963573935.1. Lineage (NCBI taxonomy): Eukaryota > Metazoa > Chordata > Mammalia > Primates > Lorisidae > Arctocebus > Arctocebus calabarensis. Next base: position 4,853 of record CAUYON010012470.1, on the reverse strand, counting down.
CAAAGCTCAATGAAAACCTGCGCAGAAATATTGAAAATATCTTTTTATTTTGTGCTTAGTTATGGATACTGTAGAAAAAGTATTATGTTTTGATTGCAGTATGTAGTCTTCTGTGTTTTGTCCTTTGGTTTTTTTTTTTTTTTTTTTAATAAAGTGGGGGAAAATTTCATGTCTTTTCACTTTGATTTGTAGGTACGTACAGGAGCTTATGGTTGCCTAAGAGGGAAAGCTAAAAGCATTTTAATATTGATCTTTTACATAACTATTAATAGCTAATATCACTGAGTTCCTTTTGGGTGAGAAGAACCCAAGAAATGTGAAAATTAAAGATAATCAAGCAAAGAAAAGAAATAAGAAGGCTTGGTCAGTGAATTGTAAAAGGAAAACCTTTGTAGTGTTGCAGTAAGGAAGAGGGTGGGAGGCATCAGTAATGTCACACGTTGTGCAGAAGTAAAATATGTGTGGATTGAAAAATGTCCATTAGATTTTACTTTTTTTATTTTTTATTTTTTGAGACAGAGTCTGGCTTTGTTGCCTGGGCTAGGATACAATGGTGGCATCATAGCTCATTACAACCTCAAACTCCTGGGCTCAAGCAATGCTCTTGCCTCGGCTTCTCAAGTAGCTAGGACTATGGGCACATGCCACTACACCTGGCTAATTTTTCTATTTTTTGTAGAGGTATGGTCTCACTCTTGTCTAGGCTGATTTTGAATTCCAGGCCTCAAGTGATCCTCTTGCATCAGTCTTCTAAAGTGCTAAGACTATAGGTGGAGGCTACCATACCTGGCAGATTTTATTACCTTTTTTTTTTTTTTGAGACAGAGTCTCACTCAGTTGCCCTGGGGTTGAGTGTTGTGGCATTATAGCTCACAGCAACCTCAAACTCTTGAGCTTGAGCATTTCTCTTGCCTCTTCCTCCTGAGTAATGGGGACTACAGGCGCCTACCACAATACTTGGCTATTGTTTTGGAGACAGGGTCTTGCTCTTAGGCTGGTCTCAAATTCCTGAACTCAAGCAATCTACCCACCTCGGCCTCCCAGAGGGCTAGGATTATAGGCGTGAGCCACTGCATTCTACCAGATTTTGTTATTTTGAGGTTATTTGGTGCATATTTTGTGGTAGTAGAGGAAATGGCTATCAAAAGTCCAAATCTGAGTAACCATAGTTGTTTTTTCACATAAAAATTATGCTGCATGAAGAGTGGCTAGTTCAGCTGCCAACTGAAACAGTTGTACACATGCATTTTCTTAAAACAACCATAGAGCTTTGATATAAGGCAGAAATAGTTGGTGTATGCTTCACCTTTTGTTATAGTGTTAAGAATACAACGTACTTGGCTGGGTGCCTGTGGCTCAATGGGCTAAGGCGCCAGCCACGTACACCTGAGCTGGTGGGAGTTGGAGGTTGGAGGTTGCTGTGAGCTGTGATGCCACAGTACTCTAACCAGAGTGGCAGTTTGAGGCTCTGTCTCAAAAAAAAAGAATACAAGTACTTGAGCATCTAGCAAAAACAAAATTAATGTTTATAGTTTCAAGGACATTCTTAAGTGAAACTGGCAGCATTTTTTTAACTGTAAGTTTATAATTTCTGTGTCAATTGGTGCAAGCAAAAAGCAACAGCATGGAGAAAAATCAAGGCTCTTACCTTACCTTGCCCAGTTCTGCATATCACACTGAGAGAATTGCCTAAATTCAATAAGTTGTTAGCACAAAGAAAGTATGGGGAAATATTAAGAAAAAAGAGGGCTGTGACGTCATATGCCAGCTCTTTTCCTATATTTCATAATCCAGCTAGATTGAATTATTCTTCCACATTGGGCAAGACCTACTTTTCATGCATATCTTCATAATGTACCACAGTGCCTTACATAATCGATAACACAGTAAATATTTGTAGAATGAAAAGGTATTTTTAAAATATACTATATTGTTAGATTTTACATGTTACAAGAAGCTAAGTAACATGTATACTACTAAAATAGTTATTTTGTTATTTTGCATGTTATTTTGATAGTGAAATAGTGGGGGAAATGTTTTAAGCTTCTATTATGATTGAGCTTGTTTAGGCAGTATCGTTCAGCATTGTTAGGATCCATAAATGTGAGCATATAACTGTTATTTAGTGATAAAGAAAAGAAAGGGATACATGGTGTTGTATTGTTAAAGAACTGAAGAGAATTAAGAAGATATGATAATATTTACTACTTGGAGAGAGTTTTCCTTAGCTTTGTATATGGATTAATAATGAAATTGATCAATTGATGAACCAGATGCAACAGATAGAGACCCAACAAAGGAAATTTAAAGCATCCAGAGATAGCATATTATCAGAAATGAAGATGCTAAAAGAGAAGAGACAGCAGTCAGAGAAAACTTTTATGCCTAAGGTTCGTAAGTATGTGTTTTATTATAGATTAATTGGGATAGGTCATATGTTATATGGGTTATCTTTGAATTTTATGTGTTCCATTTTTGTTTAGACCCATACTTTGGATATCTACATCTGTCTGTACTCTGCTTACATCTGTGTATGCCCAGAGTCTCCTGTTGGCAGCATTCAAACTTTCCACCCTCATTGGATAAATAGGCATTTTAAGATAGGATGTCTGACCGTTGGTATTTAATTTGTCAGTACTGTTTTTGTCTGGAAGCACTGTGGAGTTAGTTGAATATTTGATTGTGTTTTGTTCATATTAAAATGCGTAGAAAGCAAAGTTATAAATGATAGTGTATTGTCTTATGAACTTGAAACAGTTTTGACAAATCACATCAGTAAGTACTATCAATAGTACTGAAACAACAAAGAGGTAAAAAATAAAGAAGGGCCACAATTGTACTGCCCTAGTATAATCTGCAACTTTTTTTTTTTCTTTTGAGATAGAATCTTGCTCAGTCACTAGGGCAAGAGAGCAGTGGCATCATCATACCTCATTGATTGCAACCTTAAGCTTCTAAGCTGAAGCATTCTTCCTGCCTTAGCCTCTCTAGTAACTTAGACTACAGCTGTATGCCATCACACTAGGCTACTTTTTTTAGTTTTAGAAGAGATTGAGGAGTATCTCTTACTCCTACCTCATCCTCTTGGAGTGCTAGGATTACAGGCATCAACTATTGTACCTCGCCTCTGGCAACTTTTTATTCTTAAGAATATGCCTTAACTTTTTTGTATACAGGTAGTTTAATTATGGAATATAATCTGTTCCACACACCCCCCCCCCCCACATAGTATTGCATCATATTTGTTGCTGTGTAGTCTTAGGTCACTAATGTCAAACACAGGTATCCAATTTTTTACTATTATAAGTAATACAGTGACTAATAACTTTATTAATAAATGAATCTGTCATACAGCAACGTAGCTTACAAAGTTTGGAGGCAAGTTTGCATGCTATGGAGTCTACCAGAGAGTCATTGAAAGCAGAACTGGGAACTGATTTGCTTTCTCAACTTAGTCTGGAAGATCAGAAGAGAGTAGATGCACTGAATGATGAAATTCGTCAGCTTCAGCAGGCAAGTACAACTTACAGGAAAAAAAATTTCATTGGTAATTGGCTATTATGACAAGTGCCTCTTTTATCAAAATAAGGAATGTAAAAGAAAAGAATATTGAGAAATATAAAAATGGGACTTGGACTTAATTTCCATAAGAGTAAATAAGATTTTAGTGACTTTTTCTATACCATTCTTGCTGTTAGGATTACATAAGAAATCTTCATTTTTGCCTGTCTTGTTTAGTTTCATTACTTATTATTTTAAGTATTATAATTAGTAAGACTGAGCTTGTTTAACAATGAGTTAAAGATTTAATGTTTTATAAATTTTTTTTTTTTTTTGCCCCAGTTTTTTTATGTTGGTCTGGGCTGTGTTTAAACTTAACAACCACCTTCAGTATATGGGGCCGGCGCCCTACTCCTTTGAGTCTCAGGAGCCGCCCTATAAATGTTTTAATATTCGATTTTTTAAATGCATAGATGTAAACAACCAACACTGAGTTCAAAAAATAAAAAGCAGGAAACCTATTTTATGTTATTTTTATTTATTTTTTTATTTTTTTGAGACAGAGCCTTAAGCTGTCACCCTGGGTAGAGTGCTGTGGTGTCACACTCACAGCAACCTCCAACTCCTGTGCTTAGGTGATTCTTTTGCCTCAGCTCCCCAAGTAGCTGGGACTACAGGCACCCGCCACAACGCTAGGCTATTTTTTGGTTGTAGTTGTCATTGTTGCTTGGCAGATCTGGACTGGATTCGAACCCGCCAGCTCTGGTATATGTGGCTGGCGCCTTAGCTACTTGAGCTACTGGAGCCAAGCTGGGAAATCTTATTTATTTATTTATTTTGTAGAGACAGAGTCTCACTTTATTGCCCTCAGTAGAGTGCCGTGACGTCGCACAGCTCACAGCAACCTCCAACTCTTGGGCTTAGGCGATCCTTTTGCTCAGCCTCCAGAGTAGCTGGGACTACAGGTGCCCACCACAACACCTAGCTATTTTTTTGTTGCAGTTTGACCATGGCGGGGTTTGAACCTGCCACCCTGGGTATATGGGGCTGGCACCCTACTCACTGAGCCACAGGTGCTGCCCCAGGAAACCTATGTTTGATAATATACCTTATAAAAAGAATCAGGCATAGGGCGGCTCCTGTGGCTCAGCGAGTAGGGCGCCGGCCCCATATACCGAAGGTGGCGGGTTCAAGCCCGGCCTCGGCCGAATTGCAAAAACAAAAAAATAGCCGGGCGCTGTGGGGGGCGCCTGTAGTCCCAGCTACTAGGGAGGCTGAGGCAAGAGAATCGCTTAAGCCCAAGAGCTGGAGGTTGCTGTGAGCAGTGTGACGCCACGGCACTCTACCCAGGG
>CAUYON010012469.1:0-11689 GCA_963573935.1 Arctocebus calabarensis | reverse complement strand
TAAGTAGAAATTATTCTAGTCTCTGGAGTTCAAAGGCAATTTAGTAAAGTATCACAACAATGAAAAAGCAAGTATCTAATGTATTCAAAACTAATATGAAGACAGTAGACAAACTAATACATGCCTTCACAAGAGAAAAACACAATTTAATTCAAATTGGGGAGGAGAAGGGAAGAGGGAGTGGCATTGGTGTGTGCTCAACTGGGTTGTAATCTTCACATGAAAGATATACATTTGCTTCATATTAGGGCTGTATACATTGGATAGTATTCTGATCCTAACCTCTCCGACCAGTTGTTCTCAGTCTGACTTTCTGGAGCCCACGTCCTCCTACCTGGCAGTTCCCTTTCCTTGCAGCCTGTATACATTTCTAGTGGGGATGACTCAAAACTGTGCCATGGTTTTGTCTTTGTAGATTAAGGACTGGAACCTGTATCTTTCCCCATCCCAGCACCCCACAGAATCATATTCAAGGACTTCACAATTAACTCAACTTCTCAATCCCTAAATGCTCAAGACTTTAGGGAAATTAATTTAAAATGTGGTTGAGCTATCTTCTTGTTTCATTTACCTAAGGATGACAGTATTCTTTGCAGATAAAGTATTTAACTAGTGATCACATTTTATGAAAATAAACAGAAGGCAAGGGATATCTCTACTCTTTTGTGGGCCATTCTCAGTCCAGAAAGTGAAATAACCACCTAGGTCCTATATTAAAAATATCCTACAGGTCTGTATTGCATTGATATACTTAATTTATTGATATTGAAAAAAGAATCTTCTGCTTTTATAATATTCTGTGTCATATTTCCATTGTGTTTATTTATGAGAAAGATTCAATGAGAAAACCAATGTGGATTTGTGCCTTCTTTCCAACCTGAACGATCACAAACCTTTTCAATACCTGGACCCTATGGAATGCTTTGTGTTCACCAAATTAACCCCTTTCTTCCAATCAAAGCACTATGAGTATTATCTCTTTCTTTTTGGATTGAATTATTTGAATAATTATGCTTTCTAGGTTTAAAGCAATAATTCAGTTAATGAGTAAGTATTGGAAACATTGTCTACTATTTAAGGAAAGGTAATGAATGTCTCTGGAACAAGAAAATTACACCAAAATAAAAGCTTCTGAGAGTTTCTTGAACTATTCAAGACATAAAGGATAATTTATTGATATTAAAAAAATTTAAAGATAATTTTATGTATATATACACATTAAATGATAATTAAATTTAATTTGCAGGAGTCAAAAGTTATACATAAATTTTTGACTGCAACCTAGAAAGGTTAATACCAGTTAAACAAAATGTGGGTGTTTTTAACAGAAACTTGGAAAAGGTGCTTATATATGGAATTTTATATCAAGTATGCAATCTTTTTTTCATATTTAGATGTATGTATATAGATGTGGTCACACAGAGTAGATGTCCCATCACATTTAAATTAATTTCTCTGTGCATTTCTTCAGCTTAAATAATATGAAATAAAGGAAAACATAAATGTATAACAGAAAAAGATTATAAAAATCAGACACAGAAATAAAATTGATTAAAACATATCCAGGGGAAATTTAGCCTATAGGCAAACCCCTGAAGTGAGAGTGAGGTTGTGACCTCCTGATACTTTGTTCTAGGACATGTCTGTGTAAATGACAGTCACAGCACACTTTCTTATCCACACAATAGGAAACGACAAATTCAAAGAGTGAAAAAATGGCAAACCATTCACAAATTGTCATAAAGTCACCTATCATACTATGTGTATATTACATATCCTTTAGAATGTAAAATAAGTAAGGAACTTTTGGTTACTGGAGCCCAGCTATGACATAAAGTACATTTTTAATTTCAATTGATGACTTATGGAGTCCTTGCTAATGTATTAAGTTTTAAGCTAAATACTTTGCTATAACATATCACTTAATCTCCTAAAATAGACCTTATCAACCCTTTTGCACATGGAAGTATTGAGATGCAAAGAGGTTAAATGACTCAAGTAATGTTGTGCAGCTAACAAATAAGGTGTGGGAAATCCACACTGAGGCTGCCTCAATTTAAAACTGCCTGGCTACACCACTGTTTTAAACAGGGATCTGCCTCACTTAATCACCTGCTGCTATGGCAGAAACTTGAGCATCTGGCTAGTCATGTTCTTTTCTGAATGTTCTCGGTTGCACTTGCTACTAGCCCACAACAACTATCGAACATTTACATTTAACATTGGAGACTAGACAGGAGCCATTTTCCGAGAATGCCTTTAGTAAATAGTATGTCATCAAGATGGTATTTTCCACACAGCACATGCTCACTGGAAAGGTGTTCACTTCATTCTCTAATGCTTAAAGAATGCACTAAAATTCAGCTTTATAGATGTGTCTTAACCATGGGTTTCTTGGAAACCAGCAGAGCAAACCAACTTGCCAGGTGAGGCGTGTTTGCTTTGGGCAGACAGTTGGATCAGGAATCAAGACTGCGAAGGTGTTGAGGCACTTTTAGTCACACAAGCTGCCATACCCCACAGCCAAGCTCTACATAGCCAGACAGATCGTATGAGAATACACCTCTTCCTTCGCATTGAAATATGAATTGGCACCAAAACGTTCTTTTTTTAAGGAAAGAGAACTCACCTACAAAAACTGGATTGAGAACTGAGCTGAAATAGTCAAAGGAGGCTCTGTCCATAGCAGTAAAAATAATTAAAAATTACAAAAATTAAAATTTTGATTTCTTTATCTTTCATTAGAATGGCTGATAATTTCTTAGTTTAACAGAAATCTTTAGATTGGTTTCACTAAGGGAAGTATGGATTCAAGAATGGGCCTGTGATGACAAATGTTACACAAACAAATGGGAGCATTGTGGAATTTTTGAAAAAGCATTTATGTCTAAGCTGAAGGCAGTTCCCTTTTCCTCCCTTGTTCGATAATTAAATTTAATAATAGCAATAAAAGCCAAGCTTAATCAAATAACTTCCTAAGTATTCTACTCTTCTTTAGTGTTTACCAGCTTTACAGTGGCCAAATTAGAATATCAACATGGTCACATCTAACGGGCAGATACATGGTAGCTGAATTGAGTTCTTATTGAATTTAATTAAATCTGAATAAGATGCTCTCAGTAGTAATAAAGAATGATTAACAAACTCAGTCCTTTTCTTCCTATTTTGCAGATACTCTCAACTTGAATGCAATACTTCTATAGAAATGACTCCTAGTTTTATTCTGACATCAATAAACCATCCTTTCCTAAGAATAAAAATATCAATTAAATGATGCAGAGGTCATGGGTACCAATCCCCCTTGCAGTCAAAAATTTTTATATAACTTTTGACTCCTGCAAGACTTAATTACAAATAGCCTACTGATAACTGGAAACATTACCAATAACATGAACAGTAGATTAACAGATATTTTATATGTTATGTGTATTCTTACAATAAAGTAAGGTGGAAAAAAGGTATGATATTAAGAGACTCACAAAGAAGAGAAAAATAAGTGTGCTTTCCATTAATTGGATGTGAATCACTATTAAGGTGTTTATCCAGTTGTCTTCAGGTTGCGGAGGTTGAGGAGGGGGAGGCAGCTGGCGCTGGTCTTGCTGTCTCAGGGTGAGCAGAGCTGGAAGAGGTAGAGGAGGGGAAAGGGGAAGTGGGAGAGGCAGGCACACGTAGTTGCACTAAGCAACTTTTATTGAAGAAAATGCATGTCTAAGTGACTCGTGATTCCAACCCATGTTGTTTAAGGGTCAACTGTATGTCATTTTTTCCTTCCGTATTTTAGAGCAAGAATCACATTTTAATGAGTATGGTTAAGGAGGCTTTTAATTCAGGCCAAAGTAGGGCTGCTCCATTGTAACACTCTGGCTCCTATGTCTCAGTTAAAGTCCTTGATCCGTACACTAATTATACATGTATATATGCAAAACTAGTGAGTGATGACTGGTTGGGAGTCTTAGGCACTTTGTAGTTTTTCTCTTTTACCTTAGAACTCATGCATACAAGGGACCTTTGGTGATAATATCTTGCTTACAAGGTTCTTAAAAGAAATGACTAAAGACCTAACCTTGTTTATTTCAGAGGATAAGTTTCCCAAGGGATTTTAAACTGTCTGTGAAAGATTGATGGGACACTTGGCTAAGTGGGCCTTTTGCTGCTGTGTTTAAAGCAAGTTACAGGGGTCACCCTCCACCTGGATATAGTCTCTCTCTGTGGTGGTGGTTCTCAAGTTTCTTGTCATCATTATTTATTCCAACACTATATTTCCTAGTTTTCATTTTAATATGAAGTCATTTACTGGAAATTGTGTTCTGTACTGTGTTTAGATAATGCTGAGTATTTTCTACCCTGTGTTACTACTGCAACTTGGAACAAAGGTAAATGAAATTTTACTTGCTGTTTTTTATCATTTCCCAATACTAGCTAATGACAAAATGCTGATTTTATACATGTAACTTCATAAATATACCTGGTTGCTTTTAGGGGATAAATACTATCCAATGATGAAATGCTGATCTTATACATGTAACTTCATAAATATAGCTGGTCACTTTTAGGGAATAAAAACTATTTAATGGCATAAGGCTGATTTTATACATGTAACTTCTTACATACACCTGGTCACTATCAGCTTTTTGGATAGTGCTTGACTGGGAAGTCTGTTGAAGGTCTGTGCCTTACGGAAGACTTGACTTCTTCTTGATCTGCGCTCTCTATGTAAGGACGTCCTAAGAGGCTACATCGTCAATGGGAGATGTTTTATTCAGTAATTCAATATATGCTATTGAGTGACTGTGATAGATACATTAGTGAACAAAAATCCAAACGCTGCCTACACTCATGTTTCTTACAGTCCAGTAAAGAAGGCGAGCATGAAACCAATAGTTACACTGGTACAAATAGTGCTAAATGCTGGAAGGAAAGTGTGGGGTTACCAAACTTTTCTGAGGATCAAGGAAATCTTCTTGTCTAAATTGAGGCCTCAAGGAAAGTTTTGGGAGGAAAGATGTCCATGAAGAGGAGCATATGGGAAGAGTAGGCATCTGTAAAGTTTTAGTAGGATCAGGGGCGGGTGAGAGTATCAGAACGCAAAGCTTTGTCATTTCCTGGACTTAGTCTTTATCTTAAATGCAGTGAGAGGCCATCAAAGGACTTCTTATCAGATATGCAAACAAAACCTTCTTTACTACTTTTACTACTCAGAGACTCAAATTTCTAAGTTACTTTAGGTAATTCAAGTTGATATGCAATAAATGGCTCGTCTTTAGAGTAATTGACCACAATGGAAAAACAACTTATACACTGGGTTGATGTTAGAAAGTGGATACCTGTGGATAGAATCTCATATTTCTTCTTTATTTTTAGTTAAAATGAATCTACTTTTAAAACACTTTGAAAACTGAACTAATGAATCACATGTGATTTGAACTTTAAATACTTTTTAGCAATTTGCAACAGCTATTAGGATGGGGAGGTGTTCAATGAGATAGCTGGACAAAAGAAGCTGTCTCACAAGTGTACACAAGGTGATACTTCAGATAACATATGGGCTATGGATACTTTTTATTTGCTACTGATGAGCAATCAAAGAGATTCCAGAAATAAAATGGTCGCCAAAACTCATTTCTAGTATTACAAAATGAACATAGAGTTTTCCATTACACATAAGTAGTTCCAAGAGTGAAAAAGCTGTAAGCTTTGGGGGTCATTTGTTAGAGTTATCTGGAGCCTTCCATGTGCAAAAATATGTATGTTGTCTCAGGCTGCACATGTATAGTCTTCATTTATTTATTGTTAGCAGAGGGGAGCAACCCAACCCAGTGCTTCGTTATGCCTCTTCCAAAGGTTTGTACAATCTTTTTCTCTGTTCTGCCTAATAAAATGTTGCTAACATTTTACTTAATCTTAAATACAGCTCAGAAATAAAAGGACTATGTAAGCCTTTTTCTGTTTATAGTGCCAATCAATTGGTGCCTTCAAGCCATTATTGACTAATTAATAGCTATCTTAGGGAAAAGAGAGAACTTACGAGGGACTTGTATGTGGAATTAAAGCAAATTGCCTTGTGTAATTCTGTTGTGGTTAGAGCCAATACAGATATACACATAAGTTCTATGATATTCCTCACCATTCATAAAAATTATTTGAGATAAGTTTATAAGGAGGGAAGACAGATTACTTGCTGAATTTATTATTGGTGATCTATAGATGTAATTATAGGTTTGAAGATATGCTTTGGTAAAAATCCATGTCTTTTTAAACATATTTTTAAAATAACATAGAGTAGTGCTTAAACCCTTAAAGACTTAAAGAGAACAACTTAAAGCCCATATGCTATTAAATAAGAGAGGACTATAAAATTTTGACCCAATTTGTGTTTACTTTTTATGCATAATTACCCACTGATGTGCCTTGTTATAAAAATATTATATATAATTTTACTTTAGATAGAAAGTGAAATTGGTTCAGTCTTTTCAAGCTATAGTTTAACATATGGTATAGAATATCTAAGCATTAATCTTACTAAAACCGAGGCTATGCATGTGAATATTAACAATTTTTTTAAATTGGTAAATTACCAAATATTTTTGGCTGCTGAATATATGTTCAGCCAAAAGCCAGACACAATAAGGATTAAAGAAGGTATATAAACATTTTCTTGTTATTCTGAATAATGCCTTTTCTTTAAATAATAATCGTAGTTTTATATACTGGGAGTCTCACTTTTGGCAAAAATCTGCTTATTTCATGAATACTAGTTCTGTCTCCGTAATTAGGATACAAGTCCTCAGAGAACAGGGATGAAGTCTCGTGACTGGGATTCTTGATGTATTTATGTAGTGGTGCATCATGGGTACTAGGCCACAAGAGTGGACGTGGTCCGCAATTTATGTGGTCTGACCACTGGCCTAATTCCCTGTACTCCCCCCATGATAAAACTAATTTCTGTGCTTTGTGCAAAGAGGCTGATAAATATTTGTGCTTAATTAAGCTCTACAAAGATACACAGATAAGTCTTTACCATCTCTGGGTAACCAAAGAGGAATTTATAATCTGACAGTTGTTTTTTGTTTTCTCCTAGTTCAAAGATCATTAAGCTATTAGAGTAATGGATTATACATAGTTGATTACAAGTAGATAAATGTCTTCAAACTGGTTCTTCCTTTAAAAATCAATACTGAATGCAATTCAGTCAGCATTAAAAATATTCTTAAGTTATATTATCAAAAACATCAAAGTTTTAGCCATACTATCAAAAGAAAATTTTATCTTATTATTTATGGAAAATGTCTACCATTATTTCAAAGTAGATACATTAAAAAACACTGATTCAAGAAAAATAAAAAGCAAAAAAACACTGATTCTATCAAGAAATAAAACCCAGTTAGTACCAAGCTGCCATGACCGGAGAGAGCTAAGGCATCTGTGAAAATACTTTTAGACGGTTAAACATTTTACATTTTTCTTTGATAAAAAATGATGAACCTTTTGTAACGACCTGGATGGGACTGGAGACCATCCTCCTAAGGAAACTATCACAAGAACAGGAAAACAAACATCACATGTGCGCTCTTCCAAATTAGATCTAAACAGTCAACACTTGTATGTATCTAGGGTAATAAAGTTCAATGGGTTGGGAGGCTGAGGCAAGAGAATCGCCTAAGCCCAGGAGTTGGAGGTTGCTGTGAGCTGTGTGATGCCATGGCACTCTACCCAGGGCGATAAAGTGAGACTCTGTCTCTAAAAAAAAAAAAATTCAATGTAAGGGAGGAGGAGGGGATGGGTAAGTTCACACCTAATGGACACAATGGACATTATTGGGGGATATTTTCAATGATGACCTTGCCTCAAATTGCACAAGGGTAATGCACACAACAAAAACATTTTTACTTGTATAATAGTCTCAAAAAAAATTTAAAGTGTGTTCATTGTAGGAAAATAATATAAGTAATTTTTATTGAAATTAAATTTGTTGTAATAATATTTCTTGATTTAAAAGAATGAAATTATTTTACTGCTAATCTTTTGGTGTGTACCTTATAGATTTTTGATATAAATAAAATAAAAATCATATTCAATTTAGTTTTTAAAATGTCACTTTACAGACTGCTTGTTTTCACTTAATACTTTTTTAAATTAAATCATAGCTGTGTACATTAATGCAATCATGGGGTGCAATGTGCTGGTTTTATATAAAATTTGAAATATTTTCATCAAACTGGTTAACATAGCCTTCATGGCATTTTCTTAGTTATTGTGTTAAGACATTTCTATTCTGCATTTAGTAAGTTTCACCTGTACCCTTCTAAGATGCACCATAGTTGTGGTCCCACCAATTACCCTCCTGCTACCCATCCTCCCCCCTCCCCTCCCCTCTCTTGCCTTTTTCCCCATATTCTTGAGCTATAATTGGGTTATAGCCTTCATATGAAAACTATAAATTAGTTTCATAGTAGGGCTGAATAGACTAGGAAGTTTTTGACCTAACGTCCAAGTGACAGCTTTTAAAAATAGATCACAAGAATAGAGAAGCAAGAATCCATGTGCTCAGTTCGAATAGGAAGTCAGTAGATGATCTAATACAAGGAGTGGGGTAGGGGTACGAGGGATCAGAGAGAGGGGAAGAGGGAGAGGGATGGGGGTCACAGTGTATGGCCACCACTCTTGGGGGTGGAACATGATTAAAAGAGGGAGTTTACCTAACAAATTCAAACAGTGCAATCTAATTCTTTGTATCCTTAGCAAATCTCCCCCGAAATTATCAAATAAATAGTATTTGATAGATTGAATTCACAACAACAACAAAAAGAAAAGAGCTTCTGTTTGAAGGTATAAGAAAGCTACTAAAGTATATTGTAGGTCTAAGATTCAGAAGAGAAGCAAAGAACAGAGAGCTGAGCCCTGTGTTTGCCTCCTTTCTTTCCTTCAATGTAAATGCTACTGGCTGAAATGTTGATCTGTGCTCTAAGGACGGTGATAAGGCTGGGTTAACAGAGGTTGTAGTCAGGGCCCACCTAGCCCTGGTAAACACTCAGATTATTAGGGTAATGAAAAGTGAAAAAAAAAAAAAGTATATATCAACACTTTTTAGATGCAGTTAAGCAGTAAAGTGTAGATAAGAAGAAAGTTTATAGTCTTAAAAGCATCTGTTAAAAAAGAAACCTAAAAATAATGATCCACTTCTTGGGAGGTGCCTGTGGCTCAGTGAGTGGGGCGCCAGCCCCATATACCAAGGGTGGTGGGTTGAAACCTGGCCCTGGCCAAACTGCAACAAAAAATAGCTGGGTGTTGTGGTGGGTGCCTGTAGTCCCAGCTACTCAGGAGGCTGAGGCAAGAGAATCACCTAAGCCCAATAGCTGGAGGTTGCTGTGAGTTGTGATGCCATCGCACTCTGCTGAGGGTGACAGAGTGAGACTCTGTCTCTAAAAAAATAAAAATAAAAAAATAATGATCCACTTCCAAAGAAGCAACAGAATAACAGATTAAACTTAACACATACAAAGGAAGTGATAAAGATAAAAGCAGATATTAGTGAAATTAAAAATACATATTAATTAAGAGTATCAGCAAATCAGAAATCTACTTCTTTGAAGAGACTAATGAAATAGATAAATATCTGGCAAAACTGATTAAGAATTTAACCACAGATATGCAGAACTAATATAATGACAAAATGCAATATCACTATTAAACTTACATGTGCTATACCTTTCAAAAGAAGATATAACATACAAAATTATGTCAATATATTTGAAAATTTAGGTGACAGAAGAATGTATGTATAGTTTGTCTTATACCTACTAGAAATAAAATTCATTATGGAAATCCTTTCCATAAAGAAAATCATAGGGTTACTTCATTTTATCCATGAGTAGTACAGATAATAAAAATATAATTCCAATCTTTCATAAACCTTCCATAGAATAGAAACATTGTAAATATTTCCCCACTTATTTTATGAGAATATTAAAACTGAAATGCCACCCTGTTGCCATAACATTTAGTAATAAGAAAATCACAGTTCAATCTTTTTCATGAATGGCCATGCAAAAATCCTATAATAGTAGCCAACGAACTACAGCAACACACAAAAGATGACACACCAGGCTCAAGTTGTGTCTATCTATAATGTGAGTTTGATTCAATTTTTAACATTAATCAGTGTAATTGACCATTTTAGTTTTAGTGTAATACAAAAGAAAGCATAAATGATCATTGGACAAAATAGGAGACGATTAGTAATTTTCAAAATACGACAAGCTCATAGTGAACTAAGTATAAAGATATTTTCAGACAATTTTACAATGATTATCTAAATGTAGCAGTCATTTTTCTTAGTGGTGAAATTTGAAAACTTAACTTCTGAAATTAGGAATATGATAAAATGGCTTCTAGTTCAATGTCTATTATCTCGCAAATAATGGATATGCCATTCTAATGGAGAACATAAACAATATTATTTGGTAAGAGAAACAAACACTGAGGGAGTTTGAAAGGAAGATATAACAGTATCATTGTTTGGTGACGATAAGTTATATGTGTATAAAATCCAAAATAATATATTAACACTTGATGCATTCTTGGAATTAATAATTTAGCAAGACTTCTGTGTACTTGGCCACTCTGAGAAAAGCGATTTAATTTTACATAAGTAACAAAAGATGAAATTTAATAGAAAGGTCGTTTTACAAAAGCATCAAACAACTTCAAATTCCTAAAAGTTAGAAAAATGTGTTAGGCCTCTACACAGAAGATTTCAATTTATTTATTTTTATTTATTTTCTTTCTTTTTTCATTATTAAATCGTAGCTGTGTATATCAGTGCAATCAAGGGGTACAATGTGCTGGTTTCATATACAATCTGAACTATTTTCATCAAACTGGCTATGGCCTTCATGGCACTTTCTTAGTTATTATATGAAGACATTTGTATTTTGCATTTACTAAGTTTCACCTGTACCCTTCTAAGATGCACCATAGTTGTGGTCCCACCATTTACCCTCCCTCCACCCAACCTCCCCACTCCCTTCCCTTCCCTTGCCCCTTTTCCTATATTCTTGAGCTATAATTGGGTTATGGTCTTTATGTGAAAGCTAGAAATTAGCTTCATATTAGGGCTGAGTACATTGGATACTTTTTTTCCATTCTTGAGATACTTTGCTAAGAAGAATTTGTTCCAGATCCATCCATGTAAACACGAAAGAGGTAAAGTCTCCATCTTTCTTTAAGGCTGTGTAATATTCCATGGTATATATGTACCACAATTTATTAATCCATTCGTGGGTCGATGGGCACTTAGGCTTCTTCTATGACTTAGCAATTATGAATTGAGCTGCAATAAACATTCTGGTACAGATGTCTTTGTTATAATATGATTTTTGTTCTTCTGGGTACATACCTAGTAAAGGAATTATAGGATCGAATGGCAGGTCAATTTTTAGATCTCTAAGTATTCTCCAAACATCCTTCCAAAAGGAACGTATTAGTGTGCATTCCCACCAGCAGTGTAGAAGTGTTCCCTTTTCTCACATCCATGCCAACATCTCTGGTTTTGGGATTTTGTTATGTGGGCTAATCTTACTGGAGTTAGGTGATATCTCAAAGTAGTTTTGATTTGCATTTCTCTGCAAATTTCTCTGATGATTAAAGATGGTGAACATTTTTACATGTGTCTGTAGGCTGTGCGCCTGTC
>CAUYON010012467.1:0-17044 GCA_963573935.1 Arctocebus calabarensis | reverse complement strand
ACCAGGAAAGCAAAAGTGTTCCCTTTTCTCCACATCCACACCAACATCTGGTTTTGGGATTTTGTTATGTGGGCTAATCTTACTGGAGTTAGATGATATCTCAAGGTAGTTTTGATTGGCATTTCTCTGATGATTAAGGATGATGAGCATTTTTCATGTATTTTTTGGCCATTTGCCAATCTTCTTCGGAGAAGGTCCTATTCATATCTCTTGCCCAGTGATGGGGTGGGATTTTTTGCTCTTTTTTTATTGATTAATCTGAGTTCTCTGTAGATTCTTGTTATCAAGCCTTTGCTGGATTTGTAACTTGCAAATATCTTTTCTCATTCTGAAGGTTGTCTGTATGCTTTAATTGTTCTCTCTTTATCTGTGAGAGTTTTTTTTATCTTAATTAAGTCTCATTGATTTACCTTTGTTGTTGTTGCAATTATTGCTGAAGTCTTCTTCATAAAATCTTTCCCCAGGCTGGTATCATCAGGAATTTGTCCCACACTTTCTTCTAGGTTTTTTTTTTTTTTATTCATTTCATGTTTTAGATTTAAATCTTTTATCCATTGTGAGTCAATTTTTGTATGTGGTGAGAGGTATGGGTCCAGTTTCAGTCTTTTGTATGCGTATACTATAGTTTATTAGTCCATTCATGTATTGAAGGGCATTTGAGTTGTTTCCACATCTTCGTGATTGTGAATTGAGCTGCTATATACATTTGAGTGCAAATTTTCTTGTAGCAAAGTGTCCTCTTCTCTTTTGGGTATACACTTAGCAATGGATTGCAGGATCAAATCGGAGGCCTATTTTTAGTTCTTTGAGGAATCTCCATACTTCTTTCCATAAAGGCTATGCTAGTTTGCAGTCCCACCAACAGTGCATAAGTGCTCCCTTTCCTCTCCACCCACGCCAGCATCTGTCATTTTGAGATCTCATGATCTGAGCCATTTATCACTGGAGTTTGGTGATATCACAAAGTGGTTTTTTAATTGCATTTTTCTGATAATTAGTGATGAGCATTTTTTCATGTGTTTGTCAGACATTTGTCTAGCCTCATGAGAACATTCATGTCTCTTTTTTTTTCAGGGTAATAAAAAGAAATTTTATTTAAGAAGAACAAAGAGAAAGTTTGGAACACTTCCAAAGAAAGTTGGAAATAGGTCCCTCTCATGGAGGAGAAAAGGTAAGAGAGACCTCCGTTCATGTCTCTTGCTCAGTTTTTAATGGAGTTATTTGCTTGTGATTTCCTGTTGATTTTTTTGAGAATTTTCCTTTCTTAAGATGAAATAATATTCCACTGTATGTATAAACATGACAATTTCTTTATATATTTATTTATTGACAGACACCTAGGTTGCTTCAACATCTAGGCTAATGTTAATAAGCTTCAATAAACATGAGAGTACAGATATCTTTTTGAGGTGGTTATTTCATTTCCTTTGGGTGTATATTCCTAGAAGAGGAATTGCTAGTTTGCATAGTAGTCCTATTTTTTATTTCCTTAGGAACCTCTGTACTGTTGTCCATAATGACTGCACCAATCTATATCCTCATTAACACTGTACAGAAATTCCTTTTTCTCTATAGCTAACACTTGCTTTGCCTATTTTGGGCAACATTTTTGCTAATATTTGTTATCTTTTTTTTGATAATAACTATCTTAACAGATGTAAGGTGATATAATGGTTTTGACTTGTATTTTCTTGATTGTGAGTGATGCTGGCCATTTGTATGTCTTATTGTCAGAAATGTCTATTCTGGTCCTTTGTTCACTTTAAAATTGGGTTACATATTTTCTGAGTTTTAAAAGTTTTTTTTTTAATAGAATGTGAACCTCCTATCAGATATAGGGTTTGAAAATATTTTTCCCAGTCCATAGGTTTCCTTTCATTTTGTTGATTGCATCCTTTGCAGTGTAGAAGCTTTTTAGTTTTTAGTTCAGTTTAGTGCCATTTATTTATTTTTGCTTTTTCAGCCTGAAATTTTGTTGTGAGGACGAAGTTTACAATAAATGTTTTTGAAAAACTGAATGTCCACATGTAAAAGAATTATGTTACCCCATATACTAAACTAAGCTCACGATAAATTGAAGAAGTTAAGAACTAGAACAATTAAACTCTTAGAAGAAAACATAGAGGGAAAAATTCATGACATTGGATTTGACAATGATTTCTTGACCAACCCACCAAAAGCACAGGCAACAAAAGTGAAAATAGATGGAGTATATCAAAATTAAATACATTTGTGCATCAAAGGATACAATCAACAGGGTGAAAAGGCAACATAGGATGTGGGAGAAAATACTTGCAAGTCATGTACCTGATAAGGATTAATATCTGGAATATATATAGAAATCCCACAACTGGATTATAATAAAAAAAACTTGATTTAAAAAATGGAGAAAGACTTGAATAGACATTTCTCCAAAGAAGATATACAAATGGCCAATAAGTACATGAAATGCTGCTCAACATCACTAATCGTTAGGGAAATACAAACCACTAATCATTAGGGATATACAAATTAAATGATAATGAGCTACCATCCTTAAACTCAATAGAATGGCTACTATCAAAAAACCAAACCAAACAAAAAATCAACAAGTGTTGACAAAGATGTGGAAAAATTTGAACTCTTACATACTATTGATAGCAATGTAAAATGATGCTGTTGCTATGTAAAACAGCAGAAAATTTTTAATTTTCAAAAAATTAAAAATAGAATAACCATAAGATCTAGCAGTCCTACTTCTGGGTATATACCTAAAAGCAGGGTCTTTTAGAGGTATTTATACACCTATGTTCTTAGCAGCATTATTCATTATAGCCCAAAGGTTCCATCAATGGACAACTCAAGTGTTCATTGAATGATGAATGGATAACAAAATTTGGTATATACATGAAATGGAATATTTTCAGCTTTATAAAGTAATGCAATTCTAATATATGCTATAGCATGGGTGGTCTTGAAGATATTATGCTAAGTGAAATAAGTCAACCACAAAAAGATAACACTATATGATTTTACTTATATAAGCTACTTAGACAAATTCATAGAGACAGAAAATAGAATAGTGATTCCCAGGGGCTGTGGGGAGGAAAGAATGGAATGTTGTCCATTGGGTATACAGTTTCAGTTTTACACAATGGAGAGTTCTGGAGATTGGTTATACAAAAATATGAATGGTGGATGGACTTACGTTATTGAACCGTCAACTTAAAGAGGAAAAAATTTGTGCGTTATGTATTTTGCCATAATAAAACATAAAAAATTAAGAAATGAAAAGTGATTTTGTTCATGAAGAATTGCTACTAGTGTGGAAACATGTAGTGTGAAGTGAGAAAAAGCAGGATGAAAAATTGCACGGAGCATAGTCTCAACTCTGTAATAAAAAGGGAAGACTAGAAATAAAGAATTGAAGAAAATGTTTTGAAATGTGGACCACAGGGAGATTTAAGTGATGTTACTATTTTAAAGCATTTTCTGTAGTTCCCAAATTTTGACAATAAATTTTCATTTTTTTTATTTTGAGTGAAAATATTCTAAAAATGTTTAAAAATGCCTAAAATTATTTTTTCTTTAGGTTTCTTGCTGCTGATCAGCTAGAATATAATCAGGGCTTTCATAAGTTTTTAATTGGAAGATTAAAATTTGCCTGTAGGCTAAGATATAGGAAGAAAAATTTCCTTTTGGGCAGAAATTTCAGTCCTCGTATACAATAATGAGTGTCAATAATTCTGGGAACAGCTCTTTAGTGTCTGTCAGTCATCAAAAGATCAATTTCTCAGCTAATTCTGCAGCTCTTTGGAAGGAGAGAATGCCCCAATTTGAAAGTATTCACTTTGGGGGAGGGTGTGCTGGTGTCTGCACTGAGAGATAAGTCAGCTGATCAGGAAGAGGATGAGGGAGAAGAAATACTTCTTCAATAAGAGCAACAAAATATTTTCTACCTGAGGTATCTAATGGCGATTAAGGCTTTCCACCGAACAGGGGTAGCTAAGGAATCCAGGGGCTCAGCCCTAATGAAGTCCTGCAATACAAGCAAGGAGGTGAAATATTTCAGAACGGTTTGAGAAACTTCCCCGATATAGGTGCAATTTCTCTGGACCACTGGGTGCCCTGGGTCAGAAATAAGGCTGAGATCTGTTAAGTGGGACTGGTGGGTTTCATACATTTTTAACAAGACAGCCCTGTACGCTTGGTCATGGGATACGAAGGGTCTTCCTCATTCCCTCTCTGCACACTCACCAGCATATAACCAATCAGGATCTCCTTGTAGGAAAACTGGAATGTGTGATCCTCAGCATCTTGGACAGCAATGCCGATTTCAGTGATGCTTCTTGTGAAACTCATTTGTAGATCTATGTCCTAAAGCAAAATAATTCATGATGCAGGCCAAGGTCTTAGGCAGCACCCTCAGGTCTATAAACATGTGACCTAGGGTTGAAATATGTGCCCAGACAGGAAAGAGAATCTTTGCCTTCTTTGCCATTTCTACACCAGCCTAGGATCTAACTACTGGTAAAGGGGAGAAACAAAGGTCAGTCTCTTCCCATGTCCCTCACTGAAGGTTCTTCAGAGAACTTTCAAGCTTTTGGACCATAAAATGGAATAGAAAAAAGTTTATAATTCCACCCAGTGCTTAATTGCACGCACAAAATAAATCTAACATAGAACTGAAATAAAATTTACTACTACAGTACTTAACAGTTGCTTTATACGACTTACTTTTCTATTTTCTCATTTATATTGTGTCATTAAAAATATTAGCTGGTTGTGACATCTTAAATTTATTCTCTGGTCAACTAGTGGCTCACAACTCAAAGTTTGGAAAACATTGCTTTAGTTCATAGCTCACCTTTTAAACTACCTGGATCCAGAACACAGCTACTTGTTTTCCCTACTGAATCCTGGCTTTGGAATTGGATTAATTAGTTACATACTGAGATCCATTCCACTGGAATCAAATCATGAAGATGTTTTTGTTTGGCACGCATGATTTGTCTATCTATCTATATCTATCTATCTATCTATCTATCTATCTATCTATCTATCTATCTATCTATCTTTCTTTCTTTCTTTCTTTCTTTCTTTCTTTCATCTCATACCTTGTTCATCACAGACATTCCCAGAATCTGAAAAATCAAAGAGAAAAGCAGATACTCAGTGAGCAGCAGTGAGAAGAAGCCCTGCTCCACCACCCATCGGCAGCAGTGAGGCAGTGCGGGAGCCCTGCTAAGTGAGGGGAGGTCCTTGTCAAGGGGAAGGGAGCTCTTCCCTTCCTCCCCCATTTTTAAACCTTTGCACCTTGGTAGATTCTTTCCCTTAAATGAGGGGTGAATAAACTACAAAGTTATAAAGGGAAGTCATAGAGCAGTTGAGTCTGGAACTGAGAGTCCAGTCAGTTCTGCTACAGTGCTTGACTTGGAAATGTAGAGTTGTTCCAAGCAGATGGATGTACTGTATCAGGGACACTTTAAGCATGTGCCCAATTTGCATTTCCTATTAGCACTTTCCTCTGAGGCTGAAGTTGCACAGTTGAATGGAACCTTGTAGGAATACCCAAAGTGGCTGCACATGCCTCAAGCATCTACTAGCTGCCTTAGTTTACTCATGAGCCACTCCTGTCCAAATTTGGTACCTGTGGGATTTATTTATTTATTTATTGACAGAGTCTCAAGCTGTCACCCTGGAGTCACAGCTCACAGCAACCTCAAACTCTTGGGCTTAAGCAATCCTCTTGCCTCAGCCTCCCAGGTAGCTAGGACTATAGGTGCCTACCACAATGCTCAGCTGTTTTTTGGTTATAGTTGTCATTGTTGTTTGGTAGGCCTGGGCTGGACTTGAACCCGCCAGCTCTGGTGTATGTGACTGGCCCCCTAGCTGCTTGAGCTACAGGCGCAGAGCCTATCTGTGGGATTTAAAATAATCCTCCTTACTTCCACTGTTTTGTAATAACTCACAACGTTCACAACTGACCTCAGGTGTTTCAAGATAAACAGCCCTTGTTTTGTTTTGGTAGTATGTCACAAGACACTTCTTGCCACCCCTTTCCACCCAGGTGTTCCATTATTGAGCTATACAGGTATTTCTTATAACTCTCCTCCTAGCCATAGGCTATATGGGCTGCAACAGTAGTACTTCTGTATTTTTAATTTTTTTTTAAAGTTAGATTCCCATCTTTTAAAAATAAATTATGTCATAATGGTGTTTGTTGAGAGCTGTGCCTGACCCTATTTGCTCCATAAACTGTGTTTTTTTTCCCTTTCATAGGTAGTGTTACAGAAAAACAGACTCTACCATGAAAGTTTATAGTAACCTTTATCTTAATCATCTTTATTTCCCTTCCTTTTTTATTTTCCTCCATGATCAACTGAACATTAATGTAAGAAAATATCTTTTGTGTTTTTGATTCTCACCATTGCTTATTAGATTTGGGGGGCTCCCTGAGGAACATGTTCAGTCAGTGACCCACCCCTGAACACTGAGTGTCATTAAGCATCTCCGGTTTTAACAGGCTTTCCAGGCAATTCTCATGCGACTAAGATAAGAGGATCATTGCCCTATTCTTTGTCACCAGCACATACTGAGGACAATGATTTCATATTCTCGGCACATACACATGTGAATAAATGCCAAGAGCATGTCTGCATCAGATATGTGGTTTGTGGGGAGATACAGAAGAGAAATTAAAGAAATGTCAGGCACAGTCCCTAACATCAAGGTGTGCTGACTGTGTAATAGGAGAAGCAGATGTACACATAATCAATGAAAACCCCCCCACCTATATATAAACGAGAATCATTCACAAAAATTTTAAGCATACAGATTTCCAGCATTTTCCTGAGACCTCATGAATCAACTTCTCTGCGAAGCTATATTTTAAACTTGCTTTTAAGTGATTCTTAATTAGCTAACCTGGTACTTGTTAGGGAAAATGGGTGAATTGACCACATGTATAAAGCAGTTTGCCAAAGATGCAAAGGAAAGTGCTATGAAGACAGAAATGATCAGAGCAGTTCTAACTCAGTTTGGGGGCTGGAACATTCTCAGCTTGTTTGAAGACCGCCAAGGAGGGTCAGGGTGGCAAGGATGAATATGGAGGAGACAATAGGTAAAGTGACTTGAATAACTTGATGAATGATGTATGTTATCCACTTAAAAATGCACATATGGAACTTACCATGTAGGTGGTTTATAAACATTTCCACATTGAGGTTAAACAACCACGGTTGAGTAATATTTCTGAGATTATTACAAGGAAATAATAAGCCAATTGCGCTAAAGTAGTAGCAGTAATTGTTTTAAGTTCAAACAAGGGTGAGATCACTGTGGAAACAATTGATCTGGGAAGGCATCACAGAAGTGGTAGGAAAACGGACTGCCCCAAGGCCTTTAGAAAGAAACAAATTACCTGACTTTATTTCATAATAAAATTTTCTGTGCCTCTATGTTCTCATCTCCCAAATTTTCTAGAGCCTAACTTTTTGGAGCCTATATCCATTGAGCATGAAGTTTCCCGGGAGCTGGGCCACTACAACATTTGGAAACCCCATCCTAGAAATGCAGGCAGTTCTGCCAAGGGTATTACCTGAGAGCATTGGCTGTAAAGTAACAGGACTTGGGATACGATGTCTTGATCAAGCCTGGTGAGAAGTTGCCTCTTGGGAGCATGGAGGGCCACGGCTCCATAGATTACCATGATGTCTGTCTTGGTCAGGCTCTTTTTCCCAGAAAAAAGGCCCTGAAGACCAGGAAAGAGAGATGTGAAAACTGACTTAAGGAGTTTTCTTTTCTCTTATGCTTTTTTATTTTTCTAATCCTATGTACCACTACAGGGGTTAAGAGACTGGACTAGGATGATTAAAACGAATCTGAAATTGATACACTCTTGTTTGTGTAAATGAAAATGACCATGACTGTGTTGTGGTCTTATCAGGCCTTCACAGAGGCTGTGAGAGGCTTTTGTTAACTGTTTACTTATCAGATCCCTCACCTTCAGGGGAAGCAGAATATACATAACAGAGGCTATTAGGGAGGCTCAGCAGTTGGTAGGGGACAAACCTAGGCACACGTGGAGCTCATTAGGACCTTCCAGATCAGCATTAGTGACAGAGAAAATGGAGTAGACTTGTTATATAGCTGGTCATCCTACAGAGCCTGGGCGTGAACAGTTCTGACCTGGAATAAGGACCTGGGGACAGGAGTAAGTATAATATGGAGAAAGAATATTCACTGAAAAAATCAGTTTCATTTGCCCTTGAAATGACCAAGAGCTTTGAAGGAGAAGATTATTCCTTTTACCTTACATCGATTCACGAAAAACTTTTCCTGATTTTGGAATGTTTTAAGAACTTTTAAAACAACATCCAAGTGGTTCTCAGTGCAGTGTCCTAAAATAGACGTTATTCCCTAAAATCAGAAAAGGCATGAGATTTTGAGTTTAACCATTCAGTTAGTCAACAAATATTTATTGAGCACCTACTATGTGCCATACACTGTTCCAGGTGCTGAGGATAAAGCAGAGAGCGGAATATACCAAACTCCCCATTCTCGTGGCGTGTAGGAGGACTGACAGGGAAGCAAGAGGAAATGAAATTAGTACATACAGAAATTTAGTAAGCATGTAAATGTATAGTGTTCCAGAAGGTAATGAGTGGTATAGAGATAAGTAAAGCAGGAAAAGGAAAGAGCTGGCTATGTTGAGGAAAGTTTGTAATTTAAATAGGATGGCTGCAGGAACAAGCTGATGTTGACTGAAATGAATGAAGGAGTGAGCCATTGGACTTTCTGGAAAGGAGAGTTCCAATCAGAGAGGAGGTATTTGCAAAGACCCTGAGGTTTTTCATAGGGCCAAATGAACAATCAGGGAGGAGGACCGTGCAAAATGAGGTCAGATAGTAGGATGTGAGGGTGGGTTCTAATATGGCTTTTATGCTATCCTAAAGATTTTGGACTTTTAAAAAAATTTATTTATTTTTTTGTTTTTGAGACAGAGTTTCATTATATCACCCTTGGTAGAATGCAATGGTGTCACAGCTCATAGCAACCTTGACCTCTTGGGCTTAAGCAATTCTCTTGCCTCAGCCTCCCAAGTAGCTGGAACTACAGGTGCCCGCCACAGTGCCTGGCTATTATTTTGTTGCAGATGTCATTGTTGTTTTAGGTGGCCGGGGCTGGGTTCGAATCTGCCAGCCTCAGTGTATGTGGCTGGCACCCTACCCATTGAGCTATGGGCGCTGCCCAAGATTTTGGACTTTTAATCTGAGAAGATTGGTGGTGGGAAGACAATGAAAGATTTTTTTTGAGCTTGAGTTAATTGACATTTTTAAAGGATCATTCTGCTTCTGAAACTTTTTTGTATCTTAAGTGATTATTTTATAAAGCTGGTAGCTCTTGTTTCACACTCTAAAGTTATGATCCCCTCTACCCACATTCTCCTCTCCCTACCTCTCTTATCTAAGGCTAATTTCACCACAGTACCTTCATGGAAATTTGTTCATGAATCTGATCATATTTCATTTGGTTGAAAATGCTGGTAGAGCTACCACAAGAATCCACAGACTAGACCAGTCTTGATGAGCCAAGATTTTAATCCAGCTAGTCTGAGCCAGAATTAGAGCTTTTGGCATTACATGATTGAAAGAGCCACGGTTAAAACAATAGAAGCAAATTAGGCTTGGCGGGATTAAGAAAGTCATGTTTTAACACTCATCAGAGTGTTTGGCACACACCCAAGAACTTAGTTAAGTGAAAGCAGTATTTGAGGAGTGCAAAAGGGTGTCATAGTTTGTCTTTAAAGGTTTTGAACCCCTCAGACCTTGCTTATATCTAAAATCAACTTTTTCTCTTAGCCCATTGCAGAACTAAAATGGAAAAATGGTGCTAGAATTACTGCCAAGAGCAAGAAATTATAAATTATCTTTTAAGAAAAAAAGAAATAATATAAAAGCAGATTCAAAGTTCAGTAAAGTCTAGTGGTTTCTGGCACTTAATATAGTCCAAAGAATATCTCAGGCTTTGTTAGGAGAGTATCTCATGTAATACACAACAGTATTTTTATACTGGTGGTCTTTATTAGCCTGGGAAGGTTTGTTTTGTTGTTGTTGGTGGTTTATCTGTTTGCTTTTTGATACTCATCCTCTGCCTCCTCGCATTTACATATGCTCTCCAGTCTAGGCTAGGGCAGAAAGTAAATGCCTTGCAAAATCTCTCCAGTTTCTACTTATGTTCTCTTTGGATTAAAAACCAATGCTCTATGAGATTGTTTTCACCTTTTAAATTAAATGATTTTGATGTTCACAATCATGCTCTAATTTATAAAGCCGAGGTAAAAACATGTGAAAGATACCTTTGTGAAGTAAGAATGATTAAAACGCATTTTTTCAACATTTTCACAAACTTGATTAGAAATAAAGTATTGATATTTAAACAGGGTAGTGTCATCTCTCTGAAAAATAGTGTTGGGCTATGCTGAATATATACATGGATTATTTTGGTTAAGTAACACGTTATCATAGAGCTCTCAGAAGTTTTGTGGTTAGGGTTAATTTGTCATCATCATAACAGGAAATTGAGAGAAAGGTGTCCTACCTGTCTTTGGTCTCCCAGTTGGTTAGGAGAAATAAGAAACTCCTTAATTTGTGAGCTCACAAAATCTGTGTCTTGGCAGCATGCCAAAGTGGTTCCCAAGGATTTCCAAAGGAATTTCTGAAAAATGAAAGACAAGCAACAGGATTTTAAAGGTTGGAAAGCAAGACTCTGAAGAAAAGTGGGAAGACTTAAAGTAGCCATCTGAAGGAAAGAAGGCGGGGTAACTTAATAGCTGCTTAATAACCATGTAACCCAAGTATTGCCTTGAGGAATCTTGAGGAAGAAAGTGTTTCCTTCCCCTAGGATATGCCCTTGACCTGTCCTCATCTATAACTTGTGCCCTGCCATCAAAATACCTTCACTCTAGGTATATACCCAGATGATCAAAAAGTATTTTACAACAAAGACATTTGCACCAGAATGTTTATTGCAGCCCAATTCATGATAGCCAAGACATGGAAACAGCCCAAGTGCCCATTGACCCATGAATGGATTAACACATTATGGTATATGTACACCATGGAATGCTATGCAGCCATAAAAAAGAAGGAGACTTTACATCTTTTATGTTTACCTGGATGGAACTGGAACATATTCTTCTTAGTAAAGTATCTCAAGAATGGAAAAAAAGTATCTAATGTACTCAATACTACTATGAAATCAATATACAACCACCTACACACTCATAGGAATGGCAAAACATAACTATAGTCCAGAAAGTAGAAGGGAAGAGGAGAAAGAGAGGAGGGAAAGGGGCTTATGGGAGGAGGGAAGGTATTCTGGTATCCGACCTTATCTAATGTGCATGATGCAATGGTACATATCAAAACTATTAAGAAATGAGAATAATTGTGATAAATGTATTACTTAGTTCAATGAAAGCATTTCATATTGTATATTGAAGCAGTACCCTGAACCCCATAAATGCATCCACGTACAAGGTTACAATTTAATAAAAAACAATTAAAAAAATACCTTCACCCACTGTTATAATTTCTTTTTTTAAAAAATAATTATTTTTTATTGTTTGGAATTCACTGATGGTATAAGGAATTAGGTTACACTGATTGTATTTGTTAGGTAAAGGCCCTCTTATAATTGTGTCCCACTTCCAAGAGGTTCATTTATTTTCTTGTTTGTCTTTATGCTCAGAATTTGGGTTCTTGGTAATAGGATAATATGTATCATTTCCTCTGTACAGTTTCTTATTTCTAATATTTGCTTAACAAATGCTCATTGAATGAACATGCTTAATGAAAATATTATTCTGATGATAGCCTTAATTTGTTTCCTAAGACGCAAATCATTTATTGCTATATAATATTAAATTGGCAACTCTTTATTTAAAATATCCATCTTCAAAGAACTCAAATTAGACCTCCCATTTGGTCCTGCAATCTCATTACTAGGCATCTACCCAGAAGAAAAAAAAATCATTTTATCATAAGGACATTTGCACTCGATTGTTTATTGCAGCTCAATTTACAACCACCAAAAAGTGGAAACAACTTAAATATCCAGCAACCCAGGAATGGATTAATAAACTGTGGTATATGTATACTGTAGAATACTATTCAGTTATAAAAAGATGGAGACTTTACATCTTTTGTATTAACCTGGATGGAGTTGAAACACATTCTTCTTAGTAAAGTATCATAAGAATGGAAAAGCAAATATCCAATGTACTCAATGTTAAAATGAATCCAGTAGATGATCTAATTCACACCCATGGAGGAGGAAAACTCAATTCAATTGAAGTTAGGGGAAAGGGGAGCAAGGGAGGAGGAAGGCGAGGGAGTTGGGTGTTTCCACTTAAAGGGCACAAGGTAAGGGTATATGGCACACTTTTTGGGTGCACGACACAACTACAAGGGGACTTTACCTAACAAATGCACATATTGTAGTTGTTTGTACCCTCACATTAACCTGAAATTTATAAAAAGATAATCTCCATCTTGTCACATGCAGGAGAGGAAACCAACCACATTGGTGGTTCACGTCAAGGATTCTGCTTGGCTCACAGGAATGTAGTTATGGAGTGGCCATTATAGATCCAAGGGTGAATCTGTGGAACAGGGAGGAAAGGAAAGGCTAGTAGAAATAGATGGAGCTAAATTAGTCCAGTCAGAAGAACTCTTGCAGACCAATCTGACTTGGGGATAAGAGGGAGCCATAAGCTGGTAGAACAGATGGAGCATTGCTATTACCTCAAGTGCAGAGTGAGAGCAACCTCAACCACAGTGAGTCTCTGAATAGGAAGCCACCACTCCACTCTCAGTCATCCAGGCAAAAAGTTGCTATGATAAGGGAATTATAATGAGAAAAACTGTGTGCAACATAGAAGTAAATATTAATTGGGGACAAAAGTGTTAGGGTCTTGGAAAGAATCTTGGAAAGTCTTGTGCTGCAGAAAAAAAAAGATGTCATAAAGGAAAAAACTTGAATTATGTATAAAAGGTTAGTCTCAGTGCCTTCCAGTCTTGCTGAACTGCTGCTTCTCTACTGATTTTGGTTCAGTGTATTGTATATACCTGCTTTGGGACTTGGCCTAGGGGCCAAGAAATCAGGAGCCCAACTGCGTAGTGCAAAAATAGTCACACCTCTTCTGTCCTTCCTCCATCCATGTCTCTTTTCTATGAGATGTTGTAGCTGCTTCCACTAATAAAGGCATCTGTCTTCCCAGTATTTGACTCTGGGATGACCTTGTGGCCAATAATATGCAGTGAAAGTGATAGAGGGTGGTTTCTGAGCCTATACTTTCAAGAGACATTGCATACCCTGTAGCTAAAAGTTTGAGAGCAAGCCTGTTCAAGGCTGCTGGAGGATGAGAGAAATAAGTTATCTTAGTTAAGACTATTGCAGACCAGCCAACTTCCATATTCCCTCTGAGCTTGGTTGAGATCAGGTGACTGCTCAGCTAAGACCAGCCCAAATTGTCCAACTTCAAAATTGTGAGCTAAATAGGTTGTTACTTTAAGCCACCAAGAGTAGTTCCTCATGTAACAAGGCTAATTAGTACACTCATACTTTACTCCTGGTCAATGTAAGGGTTGAGAGTCAACCCAGGAAGCCCATTGCTTAAATTGCTTTGCCTATCCATGCCAGCATTATCCTGACATGTGAGCTTGTGGGTCTCAAAGCTGCTGGGTGAAGAGTATGACATTAGTGCAGAGAGATAGTTTCTCTGATAAGATGTGCTCACAAGTTGGAATAACATGTGTCTGTAGGCTTGGCAGGCTAACTTCAAGACTCAATACTCTGTACCACATTAGAGAGTAAATCAGTGAACAGAATTTTGAAAGTTACATATGAGAGCTGAGGTTGATAGTGAATAATTTGTGGGAAGAAATACACTTAAACTGTTCCCAGCAGAGAGAAAAATGTTTGGTCTTTTCCCAAGAGATCTGGGCATCCATCAGGATGGAATCTGTGACTAGTGGGGAAGAAAGAGGGTGTGGGAAGAAAGGGACACTCTGCAGAAGGAGGAGCAGTCCCCTGGTTATGACTTTGCCTGGCCAGTGGTGATGTTGACCCTCTGTTCTGGCTGTGTCTCGTGGGAGTGGGTGTAAAACTCCCAGTTCTGATGGCACCCACAGTGAGAGAGTGGTTATATTGTGTGGACTGAGTTCCATGGACAGGGATGATCCCCAGCACTAGCTGAGCCTATAAGCAGAGGCTTGTCAGGTGTGGAGTGAAACCTGAGGGCAAGGGTGTGGTCTCCTGACTCCAACAGAATCCTCAAGCAGAGGCTTGCTGGGTGTGAAGTGATCTCTGAGGGTAAGGGTATGGTCCACTGACTCCAACAGAGCCGGCAAGCCTCCTGGAGTGGACTGAGACCTGTGGGCAGGGGTGTCATCCCCTGAATCCAGCTGGGCCGGCAAGCAGAGGCTTGCGAGGTGTGGACTGAGACTAGTGGGTGGGGCATGGTCCCCAGCTCCAACTGTATTGTTGGAGGTCCTTGGATCCCCCTCTGTTGAGCAAGATTTTCATAGCCTGAGACAATTTAATAGGAACTCATGTCTGGGGCTGCCCACCCACGGACATTCTGAGGTTGACCTTCAAAGTTCTTTAGCAGAAAAGAACGGAAGGGTGGGGGCTGAGTGCCACAGCTGTCTGTATCTCTTCACAGTCGAGATTTAAACCTAACACTGTGGCTTCTTAGGATAGGGTAGATGTTGGCAAATATCAAAACAGAGCTAGCTTGCGCTATCTCAAAGTAGATACTCAGAGTCTCTGGCCAAAAGTCTGAAAGGGGTCTTTTTAAGGTTGTAGGAGATAAGCCACAATTACAAAGCCTCATGCTTTGGTAAGGGGCTGATTATCCCTACTACCTGGGAACTCCAACTCAATCTCACCCTACTAGTTCTAATAACCAAATGGTGGAAACTAAACATGGTGCAGAACCAACAGAAGAACTCTGGCAACATGAATAACCAGAGTAGATCAACCCTCACCCAGGAATGGCAAAAGAAATACAACTGAAGATGCCATGCATAAACAAATGGCTGAAATGTCAGAAATAGAATTCAGAATATGTACGGCAATTAAGATGAATAGAATGGAAGAAAAGTTAAAAATTGAAATCCAAGTAGTTCTAAAATTGTCTCAAGAAATTAATGAATTCAAAGACAAAGTCACCAAAGATATGGACATAATGAGAAAAGAGATAGAAAAGCTCTAGGAAATGAAAAAGTTAGTCGAGGAGCTCTGAAATATAGTAGAATCCCTCAGTAATAGAGTTGACCAGTCAGAAGAAAAGATTTCTGAAACTAAAGACAAAAAAACCTTTTGAATGTTCCCAAATGCTCAAAGAGGCAGAAAAATGGAGAGCTAAAACTGCTCATTATAGAGTGTGGGATCACTCCAGAAGATCAAGCATTCATCTTATAGGAATTCCCAAAGGAGAAGAGGATGGTCCTAAAGGTACAGATTCTCTACTCCAAGAGATTTTGGAGGAGAATTTCCCAACTATTGCAAGAGATACAGAACTTTAGATATTAGACAGTTTCAGAACCCCAGCAAGACTCAATTCAAATAAAGCATCTCCTAGACACATTGTGAATAACTTTGCCAAAAGTTATGAAGAAGGAGAAAATTCTGCAAGCAGCCAGACATAAGAAAAGCATCACCTACGAAGGGAGAAATATGAGAATGACTGCAGATCTCTCAGCCAAAATGTTTCAAGACAAAAGAGGATGGTCATCAACCTTAAATCTCCTAAAACAAAACAACTTTCATCCCAGGATCCTATATCCAGGTAAATTGAGTTTCATTTATGATGGAGAAATCAAATACTTTAATGACATACACATGTTGAAGAAATTTGCCATAACTAAACCAGTTCTCCAGGATATTCTCAAACCCAACCTCCACAATGAACAGCACAATGTTCTACCACCAAAGTAAACTCACTCAGAAATTTTTGAATAAAACCCAACTTCCACAGTGGTGAAAGGATTAAAAACGTCCACTGGACATCCAAAAAACATGACACCCAAAACACAGCCAAGCTTATCAATTCTCTCAATTAATGTGAATGGTTTAAACTGTCCTCTAAAGAGGCACAGGCTGGCTGAGTGGATACATAAACTCAGACCAGATATCTGCTGCATATAAGAATCTCGTCATATCCTAGGACAGAAGTCTAACTTCAGCAGAGTTAAAAGAATAAAAATTATTCTTTGTATCCTCTCAGATCTCTCTCAATTACTCCTTGTATTCTGGTTCATGTAATAAAAGTTGAACTCAACAGCAATAGGAATTTTCGTACTCAAATGAAGTCATGGAAACTAAATAATCTTAGGCTGAATGATAGCTGGGTCAAAGACAAGAGTAAGAAGGAAATCACTGAAATTATGGAACAAAATGATAATGAAGGTACATTATCAAAACCTGTGGAATACTGCAAAGGCAGTCCTAAGAGAAATTTATAGCATTGGAAGCCTTCATCAAGAAAACAGAAAGGGAGGAAGCCAACAACTTAATGATCATCTCAAGCAACTAGAAAAGGAAGAACATTCCAAACCCCAAACCCAGTAGAAGAAAAGAAATAATCAAAATTAGGGCAGAATTAAATGAATTTGAAACTAAAAGAATCATTCAAAAGGTCAATGAAACAAAAAGTTGTTTTTTTGAAA
Organism: Arctocebus calabarensis; assembly: GCA_963573935.1. Taxonomy (NCBI): domain Eukaryota; kingdom Metazoa; phylum Chordata; class Mammalia; order Primates; family Lorisidae; genus Arctocebus; species Arctocebus calabarensis. Next base: position 326 of record CAUYON010012467.1, on the reverse strand, counting down.
TGATTAATAAAATTGATAAACCTTTGGCCAACCTAACCAGAAACAGAAAAGCAAAATCTCTAATATCGTCTGTCAGAAATGATAAAGGAGAAATAACTACAGATACCTCAGAAATTCAAAAAAAATCCTCAATGATGAGCCAAGATGGTGGTCTGTAGCCAGCTTTCTGCAGATGCTCCTGTCCAGAAGGAGAGTTAAAGGACAGAAATTTAGCGAGAAAGCCAACGGTTTGGAGCTGAGCCAAGAGACAAGGTCGAGGAACGCACATCAACACTGCTGGAGCGACCTGTGACCCCAAGGATACAAATAAAAGGTACAGAGCACAT
>CAUYON010012466.1:0-37208 GCA_963573935.1 Arctocebus calabarensis | reverse complement strand
TTTATCAAGATTAACCAGGAATAGAACTTAAGAAATGGGAGAAGTAAGTAAAGCAAGAAAGACAAAAGAAAGAACCAGTTGTTGTTTTGTCTTCTCTGGGACATCGAATTTACAATTTCTTCACCATTTCTACTCTAAATTCTAACTAACTCAACCTATCCCATAGCACAAGAAAATTGGGACTTCTTCCAACTGGCTGATTATTACACTGTCATAACATTAGTTTAGCTGTGCTGCCCAAAGCCATATTCTGGTTCTGACATAGGAATTTTCTTATCAGGCTCTCTACCACTTTGCCATTCAGAAATAAAGCTGTGCTATTTTAACAATTAAATGAGAATCTGCTCATCTTTAGTTTAAACTAACCCTGGGTAGGCTTCTCTCAGGAACACTAAGACTGAACATGGGAGGAAGGGGAGAGAAAAAAATGCAAAACAAGGTAGAATCACATTTTTATGGTCAGTTTTTTGGCATCTCAGGGATTTCATTTATGTGTTATCCAAAATACACCCCCAAGAAATACTGTTATGAATGTAAATATCTAGTTCAAAGGGTTTTCCTTTTAGTTATTTAAAAATTAATTATGACTTTATTACATTAATAGAGTAAAGCATATTCACATATGTGTGTGGGTGGGTGTGTATAGAGAGGGACAAAGAGAGAGAAGGATACAGAACAAGAGAGAGAGAGAATAAGTAACAATGAGTAAATTCCTAAGTAATTATTCTCGGCTTCAGAACGGGTTTGGTCATTTTGGACTGCAATAGGCTGTATGAAAAGGGATGGTTTTGAGTAAGAATCATAATAAATAGGAGTGATGGAGCCAAGTGAACCGGAGCTTTCAAAGGTGATTCTCCCAGGCTATTTCCTAAAAGTCAAGAGAATTCTATAAGATAGAGTATGCTAAATAAAAAAGACAAAGCTAAGGTATTAGGTTAGTTCTCTGAAAGGTCATAGCCTTACTCAGGACCCAAACGTGTACATCCCGCAGGATCCAGGTAGATGCTATTGCATCAGAAGGAAGGGGTATGAGCTGGGGAGTGGGATGGCAACTGTGGAACCATTCAGCTAAGAAAATGAGTAATTATGGTTCCACCGGACTCATTTTTGATATGTGAAAAATGAGTATTCCCAAATAATTTATTTAAGAGAGATTACAATTGAGATTTTTAGATGAAATCTCCAAACATGCAAATTTTGCCACATAATTTAAAAATGAGTGCTAGCACTCTGTGAGCCAGAAAATTGCCTGCAAGTCAAATGTTGCCTTAACGATGTCTGATCTGTTCTCGGGTCTGAAGGAAAAAGCATTAGAGCAGTAAATGGAAGGCTCAGGACCCGCCCCTGGATTTCTCTGCTGCTGTGTAATGTTATGCAATGACTTAACTCTGGTTTCAGTTACTCCACAGAACCCTGAGGGTAATATCTGACATCTTAGATTTTAGGATTCTTATGAAAGGCAAATAATACAACGTAGAATGGGATCCAAAAGGGTCAAAATGCTACTGAACAAGATTTTTATTATTTACAATAGTGATTTATGAACCATGACAAAGATCTATATCACTGATGAATGAATAATATGTAGTGCCTTGGTTCTCATGTCTGTTTTAAGCCTGAGGAATTGTTTTACTGACTTCATGAGAATCTATTATCACTTTAAAGTACATAAGATATCGCTGGTCAAGCACCATTTATCACTTGGCTAGGCTTACAGGAAGTTAGTTGATGTGTTCATTTAACAAGTATTATTTACGGCATAAAATTCTGAAGGGATGTTCTATCCCCCGAGATTTGTAGCAATTTTGAAATGACTAATATCGTACTCATTCTCTTTATCATGACTGGTAACTAAAATGAATTTCTAGAAAATATCAAAATTTCACAATAGCATTACTAAGTGTTTATGGTCTTATTAATGAAAGATGTTTTGATAATTTAAGTATTGGCCTATGGAAAGGGGCTGACATTGGGGCCAATGAAAATGTATATTTTCATTGTACATTTTTATTGAGTAGGCTGTACAATGAATTGTTCTGTGGGCAGCTGGACAGTCCAGTCTTTGTGCTCAAGAGAGGGTGATGGACTTGAGCTTTGTTTGCAAGGTTGCCAACAGCAAAGAGTTAAATTTTCACAGGCAAGGTCTACTAGCTATGTAGAATCCTGTGTTCAATCGTGTTCAATCAGGGTGTCTCCAAAAATGCTCCATTTATACCTTAATGCCACTTATACTTAGTGCCATGGAGAGCAGACTCTAGAAGCCATACTCAGAAGTGACTACAACTAAATAACTTGTGATTTCACTGAGCATGTCTATTTTTATTAATTGGTCCCATCTACTTTTATTATTTCATATATGATTAATAATACAAAACACATAAGCAGTAAAGGTACAGTGTGATGAGTTTGGGGAAAATACCACCCATGCAAACCTACACATGAATTAAATGCAGTGAGCCCTTCCACAACTCTAGTAACTCCATGCACAACTCTGTGCTGAAAGGCAACTAGTTTTCTGAGTTCTATGACCACAGGTCTTTATTGTTGCTCTATTCAAATAAAACCACAGCCTATGCACACTTCTTGTATTCATGCTAGGACGAGTAAGTTTGTGAACTCATCTTGGAAAAAGTGCTTCATCCTTCATTGCTGAATAGCACTACAGTCACCTTCGAGGTACCCTCCTTGGGAAGCCATGCTCCGAAGCCAGCAGCAAGTCCACCCTCCAAAGCAATTTTGGAACTCTTCCTAGAATGGCCATCAGAGCTGTCATAGAAGGTCTGACAATTAAGTTCATGAACTCATCCTAGAAAATGCACTACATACCTCATTGCTATAATGACCCAATTGTCAAGGGAAGTGTGTCAAAGATGATATCAGTGATATTTAGCAATAAGGCATGCAACAAGTTTTCCAGGATAAGTTTGCAAACTTGATGGTTCAACCTCCTACACATTATTTTGTTCAGCATGTTTTTAAGATTTATCTGTGTGGTTTAGCATGTAGTTTCATTCTATCGCTCTCTCTCTTTTTCTCATACTCTCTAGTTGAGATTTCATATAAAAAATTTCAACTAATGGCTTTATCAATTTTTCCTATTATTTGTCTGTATTTTTTCTTATTTTTTGTCCTATCTTTATTATTTCATTTCTTCTATTTATTTTGAGTTGAATTCACTGGCTTTAATTTTTTTAGCATTATAAAAATATGCAAGAAAGAGAAAAATAAAATTGTATAAATTTATGATGTACAGTGTGATGTTTTGATACATGTATGAACTGTGAAATGATTAGGTCAAGCTAATTTATGTATCTGTCATCTGAGATGTTTATCTTTTTTTGAGGTGAGAACAGTTAATATCTATTCTCTTAGTAATCTTCAAGCATATAATACATTATTGTTAATCACAGGTACCATGCTGCACAATAAACCTTCAGACCTTTAAGTATTAGCCTGTGGAAAGGGGCTGAAATTAGGGCCAATGAAAATGTTATTCTTCAGAAGTTATTATCTGAGACGTTTTACTCTTTGACCAACATTATCCCATGACCATGTCCTTAGTGTTGTCAACTCAACTTCTTTAGGTTCCACAAGTAAGTGACACCATATAGTATTTGTCTTTCTGTGGCTGTGTTTTTTCCCCTTAGATAAATGTCCATGGATTGCAAACATATCCTTAGAAATAGCAGAATTTTCATGTTTCCTTCTTTAAAGGATGAATGACATGTCATTGTGTGTGTATATATATTTATTATATATTTATACTTTTCTACACACATTAAACTACATACACACACATGTTCATCCTTGGATAGACTCTTAGTTTGGTTTCATATCTTGGCTATTATAAATAATACTGTAATGAACATGGGAATGCATGTATCTCTTTGCCATACTATGTCATTTCCTTTGCATATATTCCAGAGTGGAATTCCTGGATAGTATGAGAGTTCTAAGTTTAATTTTTTGAAGAACCACCATACTGTTTTCTCTAATGGAAATGTACTTATTTGCATCCTCAGTTGCACAGAACAAGGGTTTCCTCTACTCTACCAATGTTACCTACATTTATTATATGTCATCCTTTTTTTGTTTTTATGTACTTATTCATTTTCAGTTGACAAATGCAAGTTATATATTGATTGTGTACAGCATGTAGTTTTGCAATACATTGTATATTACCTCATATACTTAAACTTATCATTTTTGTGATCTTTTCCTTTTTTGATACACAGAATAGTCTTTCTAAGGAAACATAAGACATAAAATATTTCCCTGTAGTTTTCTTTTGCATTTCTCTCATAATGAGCATGTTGAACATTTTTCATATGATTATTGATCACTTGTATGTCTTCTTTTGAGAAATGTCTATACAGATAATTTGCCTATTTTTAATACTGGATTATTTGTTTCCTTGCCACTGAATTGAGTTTCTTACATATTTTGGATATTAATCTTTTGTAATGTGTAGTTTGAATATATTTTCCCCATTTTATGAATTGTTTCTTTACTCTGTGCATCATTTCATTTGCCATGCAAATTTTTTTAGTTTGATGTAAGCTTATTTATCTATTTTTGCTTTTGGTATTGATGCTTTTAGGGTCATATCCAAAAAGTTGTTTCCCAGAACAATGTTAAAAAGTTATTTTCCTTATGTTTTCTTTTAATAGTCTTAGAGTTTCAGGTTTCACATTTAAGTATATAATTCATTTTGAGTTTGCTTTTGAATATGGTGTGATAAATATCTAATTTTATCTTTTCCAAATGGATACCCACTTTTCTCAACATCATTTATTCAAGAGACTGCCATCTTTACATATTGTGTTCTGGGCTCATCTGTCAAAGATCAATTGACTGTTAATTCATAAATTTACTTCTGGGCTTTTTATTTTGTTCCCTTGGCCAACACATCTATTTTAATGTCAATACTATGCTTTTTTGATTACTATAGTTTTGTATTATATTTTAAAATCAGGTAATAGGATGTCTACACTCCATTCCGTTTTGCTCAAGATTGCTTTAGTTATTAAAGATATTTTTTAATTCCATGAGAATTTTAGGACAATTTCTTCTGTTTCAGAGAAAAAAAAAAGGCTTTGGAATTTTCATAAGGATTACAAAGTATCTGTAAATTGCATTGTGTGTCACAAATATTTTAATAATCTCAATTTTTTTCAAAAAAAGAACACAGAATATCGTTCCACATATTTGTGTCTTTTTCTATTTTCTTCATCAATGTTTTATGGTTTTCAGTGTACTGATTTTTTTTGCCTCATTGGATAAATTAATTCCTTAGTGGGTAAATTTTTAAGGCTATAGTAAATGAGATTGTTTTTGTAATTCCCTTTTACACATACATTGTTAGTGTACTAAAATTCTATAAATTTTTGTAATTTAATATTGTATCTACATGCTAATGAATGTATTAGTTCTAGCAGTTATTTGGTTGGTTCTTCAAGATTTTCTATTTATAAGATTATATCATCTATAAACATAATAATTGTACTTTTTCCTTTCAAATTTTGATTTTTTTTATTTCTTTTTTTTGCTTAATTACTCTGGGAAAACTTATATTACTATGTTGTAGTAGAAATGGCAAAAGTGTGCATATTTTCCATTTTCCGGTTGAGTATAAATTTAGCTGTGTTCTTTTCATATATGGATTTTATTATGTTGAGGTACATTCTTTCTATGTCAAATTCATTGGGGATTTTTTTTTCTTTTCATAAATTAATTTTTTTCAAATGCTTTTTCTGCATCTCTTGAGGTAGTCATATGATTTTAATTCTTCTTTCTGTTAATGTGGTATTATCATATGTATTGATTTGTTAACCATCTTTACAACCCAAGTGTAAATAACACTTGATTATGCTATGTAATCTTTTCAATGTGATGTTTAAATTTGGTTTGATGTAATTTATTCAGGATTTTTATATCTCTGTCTAACAGGGATGTTGGCCTGTAATTTTATTTTTGTGTAGGGTCTTTCCCTGGCTTTTGATTATTGACTCAATTATCTTTCCTTATTATGGTCCTTTTAGACTTTATATTTGATTATTATTTGGTCTTAGTATGTTTCCAGAAATTTATCCATTTTGTTTAGGTATTAAATTTTTGGAATATGCTTTGTATTTCTGTGCTAATGGTTGTTTAATATTTCCTCTTCCATTTCTAATTTTATTCATTTTGGTCTTTTCAATTCTTTCTCTTAGTTAAAATTTGTCAATTTAACATTTTTTTAAAAAGAACTCTCAGTATCATTGATCTTTTCTAGTGTTTTGTAGTCTTTGTTTCATTTACCCATGCTTGGGTCATTATCGCTTCCTTCATTCTGCTGGATTTTGGTTTGGTTTGTTCTTACTTTTCTCATTTCTTGAGGGGTTAAGTTTTTTTATTTTAAATCATTCTTTCTTCTTAAGGTAGATGCTTATCAACATAAGTTTCCCTCTTTGCACTGCTTTACCAAATCCCATAAATTTTGCTGTGTTGTGTTTCCATTTACACTTATCTCCAGATTATTTTTTTAATTTTATCTCTGATTTCTTTTTAAGGTTTTGCTGCTTATTTGGTGTATTATACAATTTCCATATATTTATAAATTTTCTAATTTTACTTCTATTATTGATCTATAATTTCACATGATTGGGCTCACAAAAACAGATTTGATATAATTTTAAACTTTTTAAATCCTTAAGACAAATGTTGTAAACTAACAAATGATGTCTCCTGGATAATGTTCTATGTGGACTTAAAAAGAATGTGTAGTCTGCTGCTGTTGGATAGAATATTCTGTACATTTTTTAAGGTCATTTTGATCTACAGAGTTGATCAAGTATGTTTTCTATTGGTTTTCTGTCTGGATGATCTATCCTTTGTTAAAAGTGTGGTATTGATGTCCCCTAGCGTTATTGAATTGTTGTCTATTTCATCCTTCAGTTCTTAATAATATTTGCCTTATATACTTATATGCTCTGATGTTGGGTTTTGTATATGTTTACAATGCTCTTTCTTCTTGATTAATTGATCTCTTTATATTAAACAATGGGGGCTTTCTTTGTGTGTTATGACACAAAGTCTATTTTATCTTATACAGATAGTTGCTTCTGCTATCTTTTTGTTACTATTTCCATGGAATATCTTTTTTTATATCTTCACATTGAACCTGTATGTGTCCCCGAACTAAAGTGCTTCTCCCATAAGTAGCATATATTTGAATATTGTATTTTATCAATTCCTCCAATCTATATATTTTGATTGGAAAATTTAATTAATTTTGATTAAAAGGAACTCTTGATAGATAAGGACACACTGCTGCCATTGTGTTAATTATTCTTTGCTTTTGTTTCTTTCTTTGTTTCTGTGTTTCATTCTTTCTTTCTTGTCCTTTTTTTTTCATTTGATAAATTGTAATAGTGAAATGCTTTTTTTTTCCTTTTCTTTATATCTACTACAGGCCTTTTTTCATTGTGAAAACCATAATGCTTACTTCAAATATTTTTTTTGAATAGCTATAATTATTTTAAGCTGCTAATATCTTAATGTTAAATATATACAAAAATAGTACACTTTAATTTCTCTTTCTCCACATTTTATGTTATTGATATCCTAATTTAACACTTTACATATCCTTTATCTATTAATAAGTTATTGTAGCTATAATTATATTTAACTTCTGTATTTTAATTTTTATACTAGAGTTAAAGACATTTTTTGCCTTTTAACCTTTGTACTATAGTAAAAAACAATTAATGCACCACCTTTACAGTATTAGAGTATTCAGAGTTTTATAGGCAATCTCTTACTTACAATATTTTGATTTATAATTTTTCTCAATTTTATAATGGTTTAAAAATAATTAACACTCAGTATAAACCTTTATGATTCTTTCATGTGATGCTGGGAGACAGCTCAAATTGCAACTTTCAATTAGCCAAGCAATCATAAGGGCAAACAACTGATACTCCACACAGTGTGCCGAGTTTCCAAATCAGTTGCTGATCTAGAGGCCAATGTATGTGTTGGGAACACATTTAAGGTAAACAAGGGTAAACTATGATGTTCAGTATACAAAGTGTATTAAATGTATTTTGACTTATGGTTTTTTCAGCTTTCAATGAGTTTATTGGGATGCAGCCACATCCTAAGCTGAGAAGCATGGGGCCAATCTGTAACTAGACAGGGCTAGATCCTGCATGTAGGAAGCAGAGCTCATAAGTGGTTGGCCTGGTACCTAAGGCCTTGGTAGCCAGTCCAGAACTAAAGTCTGCAGGTATCCAACTCTAGTCTGGTATTGAGAGAGTTTACTACCATTGAGGTGGGCCTGAAGTCTATAACTGAGGGGGTGGCGTGGAGCCTAAATCTGTGGGGCCATGTGGGAGCCTGGGCAGAGAGATCACGTCTAACGTGTGCATTCATGGATGCCAGCATTAAGCTGGATTACCCATTAAGATAGGTACTGGCCTAAGTCTGGGACTGTGAGAGCTATCCTAGTGCTAGAGTGGGCCTTAGCAGCTGTATCTGTAGGGGATGACTTGAAGCTGGGGTTCTGGAGGCCAGCATGCAGCTTGAATATTTAGGGGCTGGCCGAAGGCTGCAGGATTTAGTCTACAGCATTTAGCCTGCACCTGGGGCACATTTCAAACTCTTGGCGCTATGGGAACTAGCCTGATAGCTGAGTCTGCGGGTCCTGGGAGTGCTGGCTAGTACTTAACTGGAAGGCTAAGTCCCCTGATGCTGGCCTTGAGTTTAGGACTATAGGTACCAAGCTGGTACTGGGACTGTTCTGGAGCCCCGGTGGGCCTTGAGTCTGCAGATGCTTGATCAGGGCACTGAGCCCAGCCTGACTCTAGGGCAGGCCTGGAAGTTTGGCCTTTCAGGACTGATCTGGCACTAGGTGTTACTGGGCTAGGCCTGGAGCTGAGACAAGTGGCCAAGAGAGCTGCCCACTTACCATCCTTTTTTCCAAATGAAGAATCTCCTTGTTCTGTGCTGCCTGGGCTTAGGGGAGGGTGTGATGTGAGTAATACAAAACTGTCCTTCCCCCTTTTTTCAGTGGGTATTTTCTTATTTCTGTGCTCTACTCAAATGCTATTACCTGGATTCCTGAAATCTTATGAAGGTATTTTCATGTGTGGATAATTGTTCAAATGAATTCTTCTGTTAGAGGAAAAATACAGGAAAGTACTATCATGCGATGAGGCTGATGCCACCATGAGCCTTTTAATGCCATAGTCTTGAATAGTTGCTGTTATATCTTTCTTTATTTTTAATGTAGTCATCTTCAAATTGTACATTTTTTCCTAAGATTATTTTGGCTTTATTTCACACATTTTACTAGGCTATATTTAGTTTGAAATAATTTCTGACTCCTCTTGTGAATTCCTCTTTGTACGCGTGCTATGCAGAAGTGTGTTGTTTAATTTTCAAATCTTTTCAGGTTTCCTAGGCATGTTTCTATTAATTTCTAAGTGTGGCATTGTTGATTCTATTACAGATTAAAAACAAACAAACAAACAAAAAACAACAGAGCCAAAACTCTTCCCTTTGCTCAACAAATATTTCATGTATTTGCTCAGTGGCCCAGGTGTGTTGAGGTCCTTCAGAATCCCGCTCTATATCCTGGCTCTGACACCCTGGCCAGTTAAAGTAAAACAGCTTCAGTTTCTACTTATTGATCAGAGCTCCCAACAGAAATGTGCCAGTGACCTAAAATAGGGCCTATTTCTTAATTTTCTAATAATAATGTTGCTCTCAAACTTGCTTAATGACTTAAAACTACTGAAATCACTCCAGCTTGGCCATGTCTTAGAACTTTTGTACCTTAGAATTCTGTCTCTAAAGAATTCCTGCCCCAAAGAGGGTGAGAGTTGGAGTTTTATCTTACTCTAATTCAAGGGAAACCTCATTCCAAGCTTAAAATAATTGAAACAGGGAGATACCAATGCTCCCCTTGACTTGCAAAGATGACACCCTCCTGTCAGGGCTCAGAAACTACGACCTGATGGCACCTTTTCTGAAGCCATACATAAGCAACCTAATCCTTGATCACTTGCTTTAAAACATGAATTATATGATTTCTCACAAATGGAGGTTTCCAAGTTCTTCATACCCTTAGTGGTACATATTTACTAGGTGGGGACAGATTGTCTTCAACACGTTAACTACCATGTGAATCGTATTTAACTTATGCCAGTTTTGAGCCCAGGATCTCATGAAGCGTGTACAACTCATGTATCTCTTGACACTGTGTCCTCAAAGGAAATTTTTTTTAATGTAGCTAAAATTGGCTTTAAACTCAGGAAATAGGAACAATTTCTCTAGCTTCCTTTACTTTGAAAAATTCAGTGGCTAAAATTTGGGAGTTGAGCAAATAAATCAATTCGCCTAAATTTGTAGTTCTCCCAGTACATCAACTCTTTTAGCTGAAGTAGAATAAAGTACTATAATGGTAAAGTTAAGAAAGACATGATTCCTGATTTGTGGCAGGTCAGAGTCTCCAGGGTAAGCAAGCAACGGAAAGAGAAAAGAGCAAGTGTGGTATTCCCTGTGCATCTGTGTCTTCATTACAATTCACTCTGAGCTTGCCTAAGCATTTTCTTCTTTTCAGCTCCAAGCACCCTTCTTCTCATTATCCCAAAGAAAATTTCTAGTTGAAGTAGATTTGACTCTTACTATTTTTGTGACAAGAGAACAAACTTAAAGAGACTGTTTTAGTTAAATTTTCTATTTCTTTTTAAAAACAATATTTACTGAAGTGGAATATTTTCCTAATTTGGGAGATATATGTTTGCAGCTGATTGCTAATATCTCCAAGCCATTTATTTTTCTGTACTATGACACTGGAAAATATTTTAGCTATTGAAGGAAAACTATTTTTTTTTTATTTCTTGAAAGTCTCTTACTCCATAGTGTCTTCCTGTGTTTCATTATTAATTATAGTAGAAGTGGTTTAAAATATAGCTTTTTGCTACACTTTTGCGTGGTATCATTTGTCAAATTCTAGAATGATTCCAAGAGATTTTTTTTTCTTCCTGGTTTCCATGCTCCTTAACTTAAAATTAGCTTCTAACTTAAAATTAACAGTGAGTTATAATCTAGTTTAAAAATATTATATGGACCACTCTTTCTACATGTCCATTTTAAAGTTTATAGTTTTCCAGCTCTTATACATTTCATTTCTTTGCTTTCTCTACTTTTATGTGACTGGGGGAATCTGGTCATAGGCTCTTTCTGGTTCTACACCCTCAGATACCATTTTTCCACCTTTATCTTCATTATAATACTCCTTTGTCTTCCAACAATCTTTTTTCTGTTACCAAATCTGTAATTGGGCTTAAAAGGGCAGGTGTAGAACAGTCACAACAATGCCCAGCCTGAGGAGCTGAACTATGATCTGTCTAAATCAACAAGGGAAATCTTTGTCTTATATACCACTCTGTGTCAATTATATGACTCTATCTGATCAATAAAATGTATAAAGAAGTCTTCCGGGGTAGGCAAACATGGGGAACTATTTTCTTCCTATTAAAAAGAAGCACAGAAAGATAGAATTCTTTGCACTCACTGTCTTTTTTAATGCCTGAGGCCATTCTATGAGGATGTGATGCTGTACAGAGGCATCTACCTTTAGGATAGATATGACCAAAATATTGAAGAAAGAGGGAATACTTTTGGTCTTTGATGACAGAATAAAACTAGGCTTCTTATAATTCAAGTCATACTGCCACTTTCAAGATTAAGATACTCTTTATAACATGTTATAAAGAAAAAGACATCTTAAAAGAAATAGAGACCAAAAGTGAGGCAAAAGTGTAGTTTTATCATAAAAATTACATGCAATTGTGATATTTTCAAATGATGAGCTTTCAGATTTATGAGTAGGTATAGGAAAACTACAGACAAGTGCTTGGGATAATTCCTGGAGTTAGTTATCCTCTTGATAAAGACCTGTACTGCACAGTCCGAATACCTAGGTAACAAGAGTTCTGCATTCAAGTTCTCGAATTTACAATCTGACCATGCCTGTTTAACAATTAGTGGGGTCTATACATAATACAAATATAAAACATGCAGCTTCTTGAACCAAATTGAAAACTGGCATAGGCATTATAGTCCAAAGCCACAAATCCTCTTTTCATTTTAAAGTAATTATTATTATGTCAAGAGGGATTTCAATCTTTGTAAGAAGCAACTGTCCACGTCTGCTCCTGTTTTTAAGTATGGAAAAACTCTAAGGTATAGAGTAATACTGAAAGTTTGACAGGGATGTTGATTTTGATAGGGATATTGAATTTGGAGTCTTTGAATAGAAATGAAAAGCATTTGGCATCAAGAAAACTCGTGAAACTGGTAAAATGTTTATATAGACTAATTGTAAAGTCATGGAAAAGAATAAATATTATAAAATAAGAAAATATAAAATGCCCAATAAACTATGGAAATTCTAAATATCTATGCACCTTATACTATACAATACTGATTCATTAAAAAACCACTAGAACTAAAAAAAGAGACCGATAAAAATACAATAATAATGGGGACATTCAACATCCCATGAACCGCAGTAGAAAGATCATTCAAAAAGAAATTCAAACAAAAAACATTCTACTTAAACTATAATTTATGATGTATATCTTAACATTAATTTACAGCATATTACACTCAAGAACTGCAGAATATACATTCTTCTTATCAGCACATGGAACATTTTCAAAGATTGACAATATGGTAAACCACAAAACAAGTCTCAAAAAATTTAAAAAATCAAAATTGTATCAATACTCTTCTCAAATCACAGTGGAATAAAACTACACTTGATATTAGGCCAAATGCTGAGAAGCGATAGTGGAATAAAACTAGAAATCATTTTCAAGAGAAACACTCAAAACTATGCAAATATATGGAAATTAAACAACCTGTTCCTGAATGACATTGGGTCAATGATAAAATCAAGATGGAAATTAAACAAATTTTGAATGAATGATGATAATGTAAGAGTATATCAGAATCACCAGGATAGAGCAAAGGCAGTGATATGAGGGATGCTTGTAGTGCTAAATGCTAACATTGTAAAGATAGAATGATCACAAATTAACAAGATAACATCATTCCTGAAGGATCTAGAAAACCAAGTACAATCCAAACCCAAATTTAGGAGAATAAAATACATAACAAAGATCAGAGCAGAGAAATTGAAACAAACAAACAAAGAAACAAAGAATTAACAAAACAAAAATTGACTTTTTAAAAAGATAAACAATATTGGTAGACTACTAACTAGAGTAACCAAAAAGATAGAGGCTTCAAATAAGCTCAACTGGAAGATTAAAAGTGACATTAAAACTGATAATACTGAAATAGAAAAGTTCACTTTGGAGTAATAAGAATATCTCCATGCCTACAAACTAGAATATCTACAGATAATGGATAGATTTCTGGACACATACAACCTCCCAAGCTTGAATCAGAAGAAACAGAAATCTTGAACAGACCAATAGCAAGTAGTGAAGTAGTGAGATAGAATTAGTAAGAAATAAACACCAAGGTGGGGAGGATAACAGGACAGGATGGATTCACAGTTGAATTCTACCAGACATACAAAGAACTACTATTAATCCTACTAAACTATTCTCATATTCATTTAACCAAAGTGGTGAAATACATCTGCAAGGGAAAGTATAAAATATTAAGAAACAAATAATTGTATATTACACAAAAAATGGAAAAACATCTCATGCTTATGAATTAGAAAATAAATTATTGTTCAGATTACCTCATTGTTAAAGAAACTATAGATCCAATGCAATTTCTATCAAAATAACCAATGTCATTTTTCAACAAATTAGGATAACCAAAGCAATTCTAAGCAAAAAGAACGAAGTGGGAAACATTCTATTACCTGACTTCCAATTATAGCAAGTCTACAGTAACAAAAACAGCATGAAACTTATGTACAAGTAGATAGATAGATCAATGGAACAGAATAGAGAACCCAGAAGAAAAGTCAAATCTGTAGAAAGCACTGATTGTCAACAAAGTTGACAAAAGCATAAAATGCAGAAATAGCTCCCTATTCAATAAGTGGTTCTTGGAAAATAACTATAAGCAAAGGAATGAAATTAGACCCCTATCTCTTACCATACAAAAATTGACTACATATGGACTACAAACTCAAAAGTAATACATTTAACCATAAAAGATCTGGAACAAAACTTAGGATATACCATTCTGTACCTTTACCTAGCGAAGAACTTATGATTAAGACCCCCAAAGCAAAAGCAAGAACAACAAAAGAACACCATAAAAATGGAACTTATTTAAACTAAAAAGCTTCTTCACAGTGAAATAAATAATCAGCAGAGTACATAGAAAACATACAGAATGAAAGAAACTATCCATAAACTATGCATCCAACAAAAAAAAGACTAATATCAAGAACATACAAGCACCTCAAACTCTACAAAACTAAAACAAGTCCATCAAAAAGTGGGTAACAATGGCATAAACAAGCATTTCACAAAAGAAGATACACAACTTGCCATTAAATATATGAAAAATATTCAACATCACTAATTATCAGAGAAATACAAATTAAAACCACAATGAGATACCATACTACTCCGGTCACAATGGTCACTATTATAAAGTCAAATAACAATAGATGTTGACATGAAAGTGGTGAAAAACAATATGATGATTTCTCAAAGAATTAATAGTATGTATCCCATTCAATATAGTAATCACACTACTGGATATCTACCCAACAGAAAGAAGAGTCATTACATCACAAACATGTCAGCACCCATATGTTTATCACACCCCTATTCACAATTGCAAAGTATGGAATCACCCTAAGTGTCCATCAGCTGATAAATTAATAAAGAAAATGTATATATACACAGTAGAATGTTACTCATTGAGAAAAAAGAATGAAATAATAACTTGGATGGAACTGGAGGACATTGTCTTAGGTGAAGTTACTCACAAAAAATTAAGTGCTTACTTGTAAGTGCTAAACCATAAGCATCTGTACTTATGCAGACTGGAAAAATGGAAATTCAATACTTACAAGGAGAGAGGGTGAGAGAAGGGTAGCCATTGGAAAAATAGCTTTTGAGTACAATGCGTACTACTTGGGTGATGCGTACACTAATGGCCCAGACTTCACCTGTATACAATATAGGCATGTAACAAACATGTATCTGACTCAATCTATTGGGAAAAAAAAAAAAAGAGTATGCTATTAGAACATATTTCTTTCTCCATAGGACCTACAGGTCCAGAAGGGAAATCCATAGATAAAAGGCAAATGTAAGAAAACTTCCTTTAAAAAAAGATAATTTTGGAGAATAATAATGATAAAAAATGGAGAGATATAAGATGAAAGATGATTCTATCAAGAGCCTATGTCTACGTGCAATCTGCTAAAATCAAGGAGGATATTGATGGAGAGAGGTGAGGGGGCAATAACTAGGAGATAAATTCATTGCCATAAAGTTTTGTTTCTAGACTTTTAATATTAAAGGTATATGTACATTAAGAGACAAAATTTATTTTGTAAACACATTCTTAATAAAGACAGAATTCTGTTGGAGACTTTATATGTTTTGCACTAACCTGGTTGGAGCTGAAATACATTCTTCAAGTGTATTGCAAAAGTATCTTGATATCTTCAAAGTATTGCAAGAATGAAAAGCAAAAGCAATCAGAGCAACAACAAAAATAAACAAATGGGACTTGATCAAACAAAAATGCTGCTACACAGCCAAGGACACAGTCAAAAGAACAAATAACCCACAGAAAAGGAGAAAATATTTTCATGCTATGCATCTGATAAAGAACTGGTAACCAGGATCTACAAAGAACTCAAAGAACTCAGTAAGAATCAGTCAAATAGCACCATTAAAAAATGGGCAAAAGACACGAACAGAAACTTTTCAAGAAGATTTGTTAATGGCCAATAAACTCTTGAAAAAATGCTCAATATCTCTAATCATTAGGGAGATGCATATCAAAATTAACTCCATCCAGGACCTTCTTTAGAAAACTGAACACAAATATCTTTAATATGTGTCATATAAAAGGAACAAAACCATAAAAGAAAAAGAGGTTTCTTGCTTTAAAATTACAATCAATTCAGACTTTTGGCTTAATATAACTAAAGCAATCTTTCTTGTGATGGACGCTAAGTTTTTCATTTAGCTGAAGATTTTCTTTGATAGGTTTAACTCCAATGAGAATGATTGTTAGTAAAAAGTTCAAAAATAAATAAATAAAAGATGCTGGCATTGATGTGGAGAAAAAGGAACTCTTATACAGCATTGGTGAGACTAAAAATTAGTGCAAACTCTATGGAAAATTGTATGGTGGTACAATTTAAGAAATTAAAGTATATCTGTCATTTGATCCAGCAATCCTACTGCTCTGTATAAACCCAAAGGGAAGAAGGTCATTTTATAAGAAGAACTTGAATGTTTATAGCAGCATAATTCACAATTACAAGGATGTGAAAACAACTTAGTGCCCAAGTGCCCACCAATGTATTAATAAAATGTGGTATATGCATACTGTGGAATACTACTCAGCCATAGAAAATATAGTGATTCAGTATCTTTTTGGGCAATCTGGAGGAAAGTAAGTCATTCTTCTAAAGGAAACTTTACAAGACTAGAGAAACAAACACATGTGCTCAATACCAAAGCGGGCTGATCAATCAATACTTACATGCACACGTGGGAGTAAATCTCATGGAAAATCAATCTGGAGTCATGGAGGAGGTAGTGATGGGTAAATTCATACCTGTTGGGTTACAGTGCACTCTATCTGGGTGAAGGATGCACAGGTGTAAAACTACAACTCAATCTTTACAAAGGAAAAAATAGTATGTAAACATGTACAAACAAATCTATCCTAAACATTCTGAAATTTATAAAGAAAAAAGGTATATTAGAAAAATAAAGTTTGTTGAATATACCATCTCTTATCAAATCCTAGGAAAATATACATAATACCTAGTCCTCAAATTATAATAATACTACTAAGGTGAGTTTTATTCATGGATAGTCTAATGATTAACAAACATTTAGAACAGAGTTGTTACAACTATACTTAAGTAACCATTACTGACCACAATTCAATATGACATATGAATTCCATCTTTCCTCCCTACTTAACCAAAGCATATAACATTTCTCTTTTGTAATAATTCCAATCAAATACCATAAAGAAAAATGACTGATAATTTAAACCATTAGTTATTTGCATAATTGAAAGAGATGTATATTTGGAACAGTCTAGTGTCCATTTTTTACTAGAACCCTCAAGCATAATATTCAGCTTCACTGGGCCTTACTGACCACATCTCATAGCGTTTTGTTTTGTTTTTATTTGCAAGAATCCAATTCATCTGTGCTGACCAGAGGATAATTTTCTGTGGGGATATTAATTAGATAATTCCAGTTATATAAAATATGCACAGTAAATAATTATTCTTCCTGAAATATATGAGACAATAATACTCTCCTTTGAGGTACATATAATAATGGATGCACTGATTTCTAGGTACATTGATAGCATTGACTTGAGTTGGAGATATTCATTGGCATTAAAAATATGTCTTAGCTTTTTGTTTGTTTTCTGATATAAAACACCATGCACCCTGAATCATAAGAATACAAAAACTTCATTATCCAAAGTATTTATAAGCAATGAATTAGCCTAAAATTTTCTTCTGGCAAACAATAAAAGTGGGGTTTTGCGTAATTATTAATACTTCATGGTGTACCTCCATTAACACTGCAGTTATGATGTAATGCTTCGTATCTACATTCAAAGAAAAGCAAAGTCGTCTATTTAGATGAACTCACAGAGTCTTTGGGATCTCTTTAAATATTCTGGCTTAAAAAATATTAGTCATGGTTAAGAAAAATATTCAAACCCTTTTTTATTCATAGTAATAATTTTGTCACCTTCTTTCAATGTGGTACTCAAAATTTTAAAGAGTTTTGCAGCATCACATCTTGAAAAAAATATTAAAAGTCAAAATTAGACTGAAATAGTTTTGATGGACACATTAAAAAAAATTGGAACCTGTACGTAAAACCCTCATATTAAAGGAGAAACAACAGTGGAAATGAACTGGACAATCCTGGACATTTTTTTGTAGCTTTTGTTGAGTGAAAACCAAAAGCAGCAAATCATAGTTGTGAGGTAGTAGATATGGCACTCATACAAAAACCTAATTATTTTGTTTTTATGGTAACAGGCATCAGCAGGATGCTTTGAACGTCATAGAACTGATCAACCAAACTGTGTCTCAGTAAAAATGTTTTGCAAGCCAAATAATCAGTATCAGCTTCTGATTTTTTGAATGTCAACCCATCAGAAGTATACTCTTTCCAGCGCACATGCTGCAAAGTGTTAATCAATCAGCAGCAGTCTCACACAAGTAACTGCATTTTTACATAAGATGTCAACCCAGTTGCAACTCTAAAACCCAGCCAACCATTGCACCTCTCAATCTTAATATCATATCAGACGTCTGTTCTACTTGGAAAGATTATAAGTGTTCACCCTGGCACATCCTTAAAATAAGTTCAATGTTGTTTTCTTTATTTTAATTGTTATTTTTTATTCATACATTGAGCAGAAGAAGATGCATTGGCTTCATTAATCTTTGCACTTAAAAAAGTGGGTGATTGTATACTCAAATGTGGACACGGCATCCTTGACTTTAGACAAATAATTTCTTATTGTTATTTTCTTCATTAGTAAAAGGGTGCTGAACTAGAGAATTTTAATGTTTCATTAGGAATCAATATTCTATTATCACACACAGGCATATGCCGTGAATTTCAGTGTAATGAATAATTTAGAAATCAGTAAGGCCTTATATGTATAATTTGCATACTAAATAAATTCTTAAATGAGTCATGTCAGTAGTTCAATTTACAGACTGGCATTAAAGGAAAGGGACAGCCTGAAGGAGAGAATGTTGATTAATTACATCTATGAGAATTATTATTCTGGTAAGTATTTAATTTCCAAATTACTTAATAGATTACTTTCAGGAAACACTTCTTGATGCTACTAAGAAAAATTTCTCCCAAGCAGTATAAAAGAAATATTAAAACTTTATTGGCATGTTCCAGTGAAAATAGTTGGAAAGAGAACATACCAGGTAGTAGGGAAGAGAATGAACCACAGTAGTTCATTATACCCCTTTGGATATTATTTTCACTTTGGTAAAAATAGAATGAAAATAGTAGAGGTTAATTGGGGATCAAATGAAAATATATATGTTTCTACACACAGTACTTCACATACCTACTATCGCTTTTATATTTTCAAGATGCATATGTTCACATTTGATTTTTCTTTTTTTAGTTTGTGTGTTTTTAGCCATTATTTTAATAGAAGATTCACCAAGATCAAATGATGGATTATGTGCTTTCATAAAGGTAGCATGTGTGATAAAATAACTTTATTAAAATAAAACTGTCCTAAAAACTGTATCCTACATATCTGTTTGAGGATGGAGCTGGCAGAGTTTAGTTCCACTAGATAAGGCTTCTTGTTTTAAAGAATAATATAATATCCCACCATTCAGAATTTATTTTGTTTCACTCAACTATAGATAATGTAGCCTTGCTATTTAGACTTTTTATTTTAGAATACTGTAGGGGTACACGCATTTTGATTACATAATTTGCTTTTGTACAGAGGAAGTGAGGAAGTCAAATTATAAAAGTAGTGAGCAGTGCACTGATTGGGTGTGAATTTACCCGTCTCCTCATCTTCACTTCCACCTCCTTGATTTTCATTGAATTTTACTTCCATTATGTGCACATACGTGTTGATCAACAAATTCCATTTTAGTGTTGACTACATGTGGTATCAGTTTTTCCATTCTTGTGATATTTCATATAGAAAACTTGTCTCCAATTTCATCCAAGGTGTTACAAAAGATATTAAATCACCATTTTATGACTAATACTCCATGAGGGGTGTGTGTGTATACATATATCCCACATTTATTAATCTTTAGTCAATTAGGGCTTCTATGACAAATAAGCATAGACTAGGTGACTTAGCCACTAAACATTTGCATCTCAGTGCTTGGAAGTCCAACATCTAGTAGCCATTAAATTCAATATATAGTAAGTATCTAGCAAGAGTTCTCTTTCTGGGTTATAGAAGAACACCTTCTTACCCTATCCTCACATGACGGAGGGAGAGAAGGAGACTTCTCTTGTAAAGACAATAATCTCCATACTTGTGATCTATGAGTAAGCCAAATTACTAATAGAAGTTCTGTATCCAAATGCCATCACATCAGGAGCTCGGCTTTCAACACATAACAAACATTTAAAGGAGTCATAATTGTTCAACCAAAAATAATAAATATTGTAAAAGGAAAACATCCCTCACACTGTCATGTAACTAATTTACAGTAGATTATTTAAACTTATTTTTTAAAAAGGAATTTTCAGCCTGATGCTAAAATTTATGTAGAATATGAAGTTATGATGTACATAGCATAGCCCCAAAACTTGCACAAGATAAGCAACCTTTAATAACTTTTACTTTATAATTTTAGGAATTATTATACATTTTCAATAATTAAGGTAATGTATTTTGTTTAAAAACAATAGATAATTCATTGGATTGAAACAGAATTCATGATTAAATCATCTTCTCTCCAAACAAATGATATTTAAAGAATGTCAACTCCATCTTATGGGGTAAAGAATTATATTTTCAACCAATGGTTGATAAACATTTAGAAAAGTAAAGAATCATGATACACCAAACTACATAAAAACATTAACCTAAGACATTACAGACCTAAATGTACGCACTAAAAGCTCCTGGAACAAAAGGTAAGAGAATCTTTATAACTTGGAATAGAAAAAGAAATCTTAGATCAAATTCAAAAATCACTAACTAGAAAATTTAAAATATGGTATGCTAAAAAAACTGCAAGGTTCAGACTCTATTTAAGAAGGGATATTTAGGGACATCTAGGAAAAGTGGACCACACACACATAAACACTACAGGAAATCAAAGCCTCTGACACGTGAAGCTGTAACAAATATTAAACACAGCCCAATTCTCACCTTAACAGCTTGTTTATCTTAGTTCCTATTAGGTACGATGTCATATTCAGCTTTTTAAAAATATAGAGCATAATAAAATTCAAGAAATAGCACAGCCTAATGAAACAAAGCATCCAGTATATCTACACTCAGATGTGCAAAGGTTTAGGAAATGTCAAGCTGGGAATTTATAATAATTATGAAGTAAAATATTAAGTATTCTACTGAGAAAACTATATAGGCATCCTCAAACTTTTTAAACAGGGGGCCAATTCACTGTCCCTCAGATTGTTGGAGGGCTGGACTATAGTTTGAAAAAAAAAACTATGAACAAATTCCTATGCACACTGCACATATCTTATTTTGAAGTAAAAAAAAAAAATGGGAACAAATATAATTCACACAAACGCATGTGGCCTATAGTTTGAGGACCCCTGCTATACGGCATGTAATAACAGGTAAACAATTAAGTAGGGAGAAAAACTCAGAAATACTGAAAAATGTCTATATTTTGGAAACTCTGTAATAGAAATGAGTTTCCGGTTTTGAACCCAGCCTAGGAACACCCTTTATGGAAACATCAATGTACTGGACATGATAAAGGAAAGAATCAGAGAGCTTAAATATTTACCTATAGCAATATTACAAACTAAAAGACAAACAAAATTAACAGAACAGAGTATCGAAGGGCTGTGGAACAGTTTCAGAAGGTGTGACATATGCATTTTGGGAATGCTAAAAGTAGAAAGTGAAAAGAAATAGAGGAAATTTCCAAAGTAATTCTCTAGACATTTTCAAAATTAATAGCAGACATCAAACCACAAATACAGTTAAACACAAAGCATGCCAAACATGTTAAATACAGACAAAAACATCTACCTGTGGGATTCTCAGAGTCAAACCACCTGATATCAAGGAAAAACGGGGAAATTAGCCATATAAAGAGGAAAACACTTGGCTCGGCACCCAGAGCACAGTGTTTACTGCGCCATCCACCTACACCAAAACTGGTGGTTTGAACCCAGCCTGGCCTGCTAACCAACAATAACAACTGCAACAGAAAATAGCCTGGCGTTGTGGTGGGTTCTGTAGTCCCAGCTAGTTGGGAGGCTGAGGCACGGGAACCACTTATGCCCAGGAGTTGGTGGTTGCTGTGAGCTGTGACGCCATATCACTCTACCGAAGGTGACATAGTGAGACTCTGTCTCAAAAAAAAAAATGAAACACCTAATGCACACAGGACCAAGAATAATAACTATATTGATGTTTTCATCAGAAACTATGAGATCAAGATTTATATAATGATACCTCATAGTGTTTTTTCTTTTCTTTTAATATTGTCTACCCTGGTCAGAGACTTTACTTATCCCTCAATTTTTAGTGGCCAATCTATCACAATATAATTAGGTGATACTGTGATTTGAATTTTTGGGGGGGTTATATATATTTTATAAAATCATAACTGTGTACAGTGGTTTTGATTTGTATTTGATTGGTGATGTACCTATTGGCCATTTTTTTCCTCTTCCTTGAAGAAATGTCTATGTCTTTTGCACACTTTTTTTGTTGGTTTACAGGAGTTGCAACAGTTCCTTATAGCTTTTTGATATTAACCCCTTTTCAGATTTATAGTTTTTAAATATTTTTCCCCTGTATGTTCTCTTTTCATTTTCTTGATTTTTTCCTTTGCTGTGGAGAAGCTTAATTGGGCATCATCTGATTTATTTATTTTTGGTTTTGTTGCCTGAATTTTGGGGGCAATAGCCAGGAAAACATTGCGAAGGCCAATGCCAAAAGTGTTTCCCCTACTTTTTCTTCTGGGAATGTTTTGATATCAAAGGCCCCTGGCGATAGCTATTATTAAAAAGACAAGCTCTAGTAAGTCTGGAAGTTGTGAAGAAAAGAAAGCTGCGCATATTCTCTGTATATGGGAATGCGTATTATTGCACACATTATGGAAAACATTATGGAGATTTCTAACGTAATGAAAAATGAAATTATCATATTACTCCTAAATTTTTTTTTCTGAATATGTACCCAAAGGAAATCGAATCACTGCTTTATAAATATATCTGCACTTGCTTGTTCATTACAGTGTTATCCACAGTGGCCTAAATTTTCATTGTTGGAACCCTGATATATATGCTAAAGTTTTAGATACATAAATGTGTACACACATATATATGTGCACATGTGTACATATAATGGAATATTAATTAGCTTTAAAAAAGAAGGAGATCCTACCATTTACCACAAAATGGATGAGCCTGGAGGTTATATGCTAAGTGAAATAACTCTGATAGAGAAAGAAAAATATTGCATGATCTCACTGAAAGGAGAAATCTTTTAAAAAATCCAATATATAGAAAATAAAATACTGTTTAACAGAAATGGGGTGGAGGGTGAGGAAAGAAGGAGATATTGTATATTGCATTTACATTTTTTGCTAGTTAAGAAGATTATAGCTTTTTGTCACAGTAACTCTGACATGATGGCTACATTGTTTTGTTATATTAGCATTTTTACTATGTGTGTATATCACAACATCACCATGTTACATTCCTTAAATATACTCACTAAAATTTATTTTAAAAATAGGAGAGCAAAATGAAATTATGTAAAAGGTTGAAATTAAAAAAAAATCAATCTGGCTCAATGCCTATAACACAATTAGAGCACCAGCCACATACACCAAGGCAGGTGGGTAGAAACCCGGCCTGGTACAGCTAAACAACAATGATGATTGCAAAAAAAAAAAAAATAGCTGAGCATTGTGGCAGGCATCTGTATTCACACCTACTTGGGAGGCTGAAGCAATAGAATTGCTTAAGCCCATGAGTTCGAGGTTGCTGTGAGCTGTAACGCCATAGCACTCTACCCAGGGTGACATAGTAAGACTTGGTCTCAAAAAAAAAAAAAAAACTTGGAATTTCACATCCAAGGAAATTATCTTTCAGAAATAAAGGAGAAAAGCAGATATTTCAGATGAACAAAAACAAAAGAATTTATTCTTTTTCAGATTTCCCTCCAAGAAATGTTAGGAGAAAAATTATACAGGTCAGAAAGTTAGACCTATATAAGTAAGTAAATAAATAAATATTAGAATCTTGTATTAATCTAACAATTATTTTTCAATGCAATTTCAGTCATTATATATTAGATCCTATGGCATAAGGGGACATGTAAAAAAAATGACCTCAACATGATAAGGGGCAAATGGAAGAAATTGGCAATGTATTATTTAAGGTACATACTGTACATTCAAATAGTGTAATTTAAGGTAATGTTAGAGTTGTTGTAAATGTTTTCTGAATTTAAAGCAATTATTTTTAAAAAGAAAAAATCAGTGTTTTTAAAAACGATCAGAAGTTGATTAAGAATGGTTGATTAAAATCAGGAAAGGGATGAATAGAGTGGAGGAAGAAACAAAAACAGAGAACGAATAAATAGAAAATGGTTATAAACCTGAGGGATACTAGAGTCAGTGTTATCCATAGTCAGTTTCAATGTGAATGGTTTAAACCCATTGAGAGACAGAGCTTTGTACAAGTGCACAAAACAATGCCATGACATAAAAATCTATGTGACTATAAAGAGAGGGATAGAGAAATATATGCCATGATAATTCTAATAAATAGATTCCTAGAGGAGACTTGCATTGGTAAAAATAATGAAATATGTAGCTCCAAGGCCCATTCCTTCAGGGACATTTTTTAAGTGAGCAAAAATGTGTCAGTATCAACTTTGTCAGGAACCTAGAAAATAGTTTAGGTTTCATAGCAACGAAGAAAATGCTGAATAACGAAAGGAGCCAAATGTGATTTCCAAAGAAAATCTGTCAAAACGTGAGTTGATTCCATACTAGAAAAATCAAATGGAGACTTCAGAGACATACATGACAAAAAAATGAAGTATCCACAAAAATACCTTAAGAAATTTTCTAAACAAATCACAACCACCTACGAAAATCCACCAAAACAAAACCTGAAGAGGGGTAAGAGTCTGTTTTCCTTCCCCCTCCCCTCCCTTCCCAAGGTTTGAAGAGGGAAGGTAAAAGGCGGGACCACATCTATGGAGCACATACCAAGGGTACAAGTCAAGTGTAGAGCATAGATGTTTTGGTACAGTAATCAGGGAAATGAAGTGAAGGCTATGTTGATTGGTTTGATCTAACCGCGTTAGATTGTATTAAAAAAAAATCAGCACATTGTACCCCACATATGCATGAATGTATTCATGATCTACATATATATGACTTAATAAAATATATGTATATATATTTTTCACAAAATGTAAAAAAAAGTCTGTTTTCCAGAGTTTCCACATTCATTTTATTAATAATTTTCCAGTTTTCAACATACAAAGTATGCAATGAAACATACCAAACATGCCAAAAGCGTTTCCTCTGTTTTTTCTTCTGGGAATTTTTTGGTTTCAAAGGCCCATCACGATACTATTATTAAATAGACAAGCGCTAACAAGTGTTGAAGTTATGAAGAACAGAGAACATGTATGCTCTGTAAACAGGATGCATATTGGCAGACATTATGGAATATACTATGGGGGTTTCTAGAATAATGAGAAATGAAATTATCATATTACTCCTAAATATTTTTCTAAGATTTTATGGTCTGTACCCAGGTGATATTAATAAAAAGTGTTCCTAAAGAAGCATAGGGACTTTAAAAAATGTTGACATCTCATCATATAGAATATCAATAAAGGCATATATTATAGAAAAGAACCAAAAAGTGATTTTGGAGCTGTAAAGTACAATATCTGTGATGAAGAAACTACTATTAAGTTTCAATAGAAAATCTGATCAGATAAAAAAAAAAGATGTGATAAAACAAAAAGTTAGGACTGGATAAGAAAAGTTACAGAATTTTCGGAGATGTTGGAAACTTCATGAATCAATCTTCTTATGTATTTCTTAAAGATTAATGGAAGTAATATTATGGCTGTCCAATGACTACTATGGTGGTGGTTCTGTTGTTCATTTGTTTTTATTTTTTTTTTGATAAGTTCCCTGGAATTTTTTAGATGTAAGATCTTGTCATCTGAAAGATGGGAAACTTGAAGTTAGGTCAATTAAAATCAACTGGTTTGAGGAGCAAGAAAAAAGAAAAGACTTAATAAAGCCAAAGAGACCTCTGAGACATTATAAAGCATACTAATACAATCACACAATCTTTGAAAAATGAATAATGAAGTAATAAATTTATACATGCAAGAAGTCTAAGAAAATCAAAAGGATAAGGTCTATCTCTCCTGAAATATCTCTCATTAACATCTATTTTTGTGGTCTTACTTGATGTTTTCATGAAACATGTGAGGGCCTGGGAATCTTTCTATTGATTTCATGTTATGTAGACGGATGGATATGTTTGGAAAGCTGTCTGATGTTTCTGTTCTTCTTCTGGATCTTGAAAAGAGCTTTTGCAACCATAACTTCTACTCTCTCAAAGGCATTTGAGTTTTGGCAAGAATCCCAATATATTTTCCTACGGTTTCAAATATCTACAACCCAAACAAATGCATGCTGATCAATATATCTATAGATTTCTACATATTTACTGAAACACCTATTACAGAATAAACTTTCAAAAAGATCAGCTAATCTGTCCTATTATTATAAATTGAAGGACTGTTTTGTTTATATGTAGAGGAATTAAAAAAAAGTAAATTTGAAATCGGTAAGTGGATTTATTCATTCCTTAGCCATGGTTTCTAAGAAGAGGAATCAAAAATTTTTTTCTTGTCAAAACTGGTTGTTAATTTATGATAGTTACTTCTTGAGGATTGGGGAAGATTTGCTAAACAAGAAAACTATAACAATTTGGGAAAATAATGATAAATTAGGGTGTATTAAATTTTGGAACTTTTATTTACCAATAGACATATTTAATTATGAAAAGCCAAACTACAATGGTGAAGACATTTCAATACATATAGCTAGGGCAGCGCCTGTGGTTCAAGGAGTAGGGTGTCAGCCCCATATACCAGAGGCAGGTTCAAACCCGGCCCCAGCCAAAAAGCTGCAAAAAGAAAAAAAAAATACATACACCAAATGAAGGACCCTTACCTAGAATACAGAATTCAGAAAGAACTCTTGCTAACCAATAAGGAAACATTAAACAATCTTAATGGAAATGTGGGCCAAGGGAGGAAATGAGCAATCTTCTTCAAAATGTGCAGGAGGCCAATATATACTTTAAAGATACTAAACCTCATCAAAGAAACATGAATTAAAACCACCTTGATGTGAATTAAAACTACCATGAGGCATAAGTGCACATCCTCCATGATAACGTAAAATATGCACAAAAATAAAAGTTGTTGAGGGAAAATCAGACTACAATACATGCTGGTGGATGAGTCTACTGGTATATAACTATTAGGGAAAATTGCTGAGTAGTGTTAACTGAAATTGAACATTAAGCCATCCATGTCTTCCTATAATTAAGAGGACACTTTCCTAATTGGACATTCAACATAAATGTGTAATATATGTATAGCAACATTATTCATATTAACTTAAAACACTGGGGAAATGTTTTAATGCTTTTTGATTGTAATGTTATATAATAACCAAAGGGAAAAATTACAACTTGTTGAAAAAAACATGAACCTTACAAACACAACTAGCAAGATGCAAAATAATGTAAATATGTGTTTTCTTTTATGAATATTACAAAAAATGCATTATTAGAAATCAGGAGAACAACTTTTAACAGTAAGCAGGGGTGATTACTAAGGGACAGTGGGCAGGGAGATTTCTGGGATTTTGTCATGTTTCCTGACATTGGTGATTTTCATTGGTGTATTCAATTAATTAATAGTTTTACATTTACTATTCTTGAATTTTTCTGTAATCATTTGTATATCAATTTTAAAACTTAAAAGTTCTAAAAATTATTTAAACAGGCTCACTATATCTTCTTTCAGAAGAAGATACCTCTGTCTTCAACTCAGACTGGTGTTTCAGGGCTCATGACAGAGAAAAGAATATAAAACTGAATGAGGGTAACTCACAAAGCAGATACGCTCTGATATTGCTCTTCTGAGTATTTATTAGTATTAGGCATGTCTAGGATGCTGCAAAAAAAAAATGCTCAAAGCACTGAATCAGCATAAAGAACATAATACAAATTAAAGAAACCTATATATGTTAATAACATAAAATATTAGACAATGTACATTCTACTACAGAGGAACAACGTAGAATTCTTTTTTGAATGTAATATCTCTTAAATTTGCCAGAATTATGTGTAATCATCAGTACTTTCAGTGCTAATTAGACAGGTATTCTGAATTTATTTCATGTTCTATCATTTCTGTCACTAATAAATACAAAATGCAATTTTTGAATATTTATTAATTTGTATACATTACTCCTTTAGTAAGATTTGGACCTGAATGACCTATCCAATTCTGTAAATAGTCATGTAACTATATACAAACAATTGTAATAACATATCTATCTCTACAATAAACCAATTATAACATGTGAAATTTAAATAGAATAGTCCAATTACATTTATATTATGTTAGACCCACTCTGATTTTTCAACTATAGTGTTTAGTCTCTGAGTTTGTCCATAGTTTCAAAAAACACTGAAGTCAAAATCATGAAATACTTTAGCATTTACTGAAAAAGTATTAGTCTTTCTGTTCTTTTTTTTTTTTCTCTTTCCTCTAGCATTATCTTCCAGAAGATATTAACATAAGAATTTTGATTTGCTCATGTACAATAGTGTACGTAATCTCCGAAAGAAAAATCTATAATCTCAGTTTCTATGTTGGTTTAAAATTGGTCCACAAATTTAATATTTTTCCTTAGCTTTGAAGATTTTCACAAAGCTTGGGAAGAATACTGCCAATCACATACTTCAAGTTTTACATCCTCCATCCTCCGGACCAAGTTTGTGTTTCTACTTTGACATGCGCCTACTGCATATTAAAAGAGAGCTTATTTTTTCTTTTAAATCCTAAAATGAATTATTCTGCTTGAATGGTCCAAGCTGTTCTAAAACGCCTCCTGCTGACAGTGCCTAACTAAAGTCAACAAAGAGAAGATAAGGCTTACTGGTATTGTTTGTTGAAATATTAATACCAATTCCAGCTGTAAAAATGATAAATACTTTAATAAAGATAGCTTGTTCCTCACCAAAGTTTCCAGTACTCTTTATTCTATCCACGCAGGACTATTCCCAGCAGACAGATTTAATCTCACAAAAGATATGTGTTACTAAAATGTGGCTATCTCACAGATGTCCCTAAAGCTTTTAAAATAAGCAGCCAAAATATGTTATCTACATTCCACATCCTTTAAAATCCCACATATCTTTTCCTAATTAGTTTTATTTTAAAGGAACACATTCATTTTGTCTAAGATACTACCTCATGTATTCACCCAAAAGGTATCTACTTGTGCACCAATTGTGTGGATATGTCTTGTTTTGTTTTGGTTTTGCTTTAGTTTTTGTTTCTGTTTTGTTTGGCTTTTTTGTTTTGTTTGCTTTGTTTTTCTGTTTTGATTTTATTTTGTGTGTGTTCATGTGTAAAATAAATTCACATGAATTGCTTA
This sequence comes from Arctocebus calabarensis, assembly GCA_963573935.1. Lineage (NCBI taxonomy): Eukaryota > Metazoa > Chordata > Mammalia > Primates > Lorisidae > Arctocebus > Arctocebus calabarensis. The sequence continues at coordinate 7,522 of CAUYON010012466.1, read as the reverse complement.
TTTATGCTTGATAATCATAAATTATCAAGGATTACAGAGTTAAATTGGTCAACTGAATTTGGATGGTGGAAACATTAGATGCTGATGTTGGCAGAGGTACCGTGTTCCATGCGTTGTGACTATGCTGATAACAAAATGTTATGTGGGTCCAGTGTCACTTCAGTTTCATGAGCTTTTTATGTTACATGGCACATCAAATCTCAAACACGGGACCATCTGGAAAGAAAGTGCCAGTCATGAATGTGATTTTATTTGAAGAAAAACAATGCAGGAGAATAGTAGATATAATCAAAGGTCAAAAAGATATCTATACACAGAATCAGGGCAATTGTGTGTATATGTGCATACATTTTATACACATCTGATTGTCGTCAGAATCTGTAATACAATTTTAATAAATAAATAATTTTCAAAATTGTTTGTGTGTGTATGTAAGAATAATCCCCTTTATATAATGGTTAAACTAAAATGAACAATACTACAGTAAATATCCTGCTGACATATAGCTTAACATTTAAAAATCTCTTTCTTTGTGGTTATTTAGTCATTCAATAATGAATTGAACATTAAGTGTTAGGCTAGGCACTGGACGTTTCAAGGAAGTCAACATATAAAACAACTGAAAAGTAACATGATTGAAAAAAATCACAAATATGGTTTAAACTGAAGAAGTCACAGGGCACGTTGGGCAAATAAAGACTGGAAGCATGGGTCCTGAAAAGATTATAGCTTGAAAAGTTATCGTCATTTTAAGACACTTGCAATAGTTTAAGAATGTGTGCATGAAGAACCTGTTTTGTTTTAAGTCACCGCATTTGACATAGAAATTCACTGAAATTAATTTACAGAAATGGAATAAATTGTTATGATATTTTCAGGTATATCAACTTAAGTCCCCAAAGTGGTGTGTGCAAATGTCTGGTGAAACAAGACACTTTTGTGACTGGTGAAACAAGTTGGTTTCATATAACCAACTAATAATCTCTTTATAATTTTATATGTCTTAACAATTTTGATAGGAGAAAATGATACATTATTCATAGCTAATTAAAAATCAAATTAATAATTTTTCAAGTGACATATTGGTCATTAGTAATTATGTTTCTTTAATTGTTCATTATATCTTAGTTTATAATATCCATGGGAAGATTATTTCAAGCTAAAGTGTTAATAAGCGTCCTGAGGTGGGAAAGACTGGGTTATTAAAGACTAAGGTAGAGATTACTTTTTTTCATTTTATATTCAATTATAAGAAAGAATAAATATTCCAATTTTATTCTAAAAATGTTTTCATTTGTGTAGTATTACTATTCTTTTAAATTAATTTCAAATAGCAAAATGTAATAGTAATTTACTACGCAGATACAATTTTGTAAAAACAAATGTATCCCAAAAGTCACTATATGTAGGGAAAAATAGGAAATTTTTGCTAAATATATCTTAATTTACAAAATATTCATTACAGAATTTTAAAGAATATTTATAAAATATCCTCCTCTTTATAAAATTTTGTAATAAATATTTTGCAAATAAAGGTACATTTAAGTATAATTTTCCATTTTCCTAAGTATGGTGACTTTATGTTTACATGTGATGATGTTCATGTATATATTTCTTCATATATGCATTTATGCACATTTATATTTATGTATATATAGTCTGTATATAAATATATTAAATCTATTTACATTGATACATATGCACGTTTATGCATGTATATGTAGAACATTATATACGTTACACATATTATCATATTATATTATACGATAACATATTTTGACCTTCACTCTAGGTTACTACCTAGAGATGTAATTTTTTATTTTAAAGAGTTTATAATAATTTAAAATTATGGATTTAACAAAACTGATTTAGCAATTCCTCAAAGACAAATAAAAGTCTTCAGTGTTAGTTTTTCTTATTCCTAACAATTCCTTTTTTAACATTTTTGCCAATACATACTTACATCCTGATTGTCCAGGTAAATATTTCAAAGTACTGTTATTTGGCTTTTCATCGGTCTGATGTGTTGTGCTGAGCTTGCTGAAGACAGACGGGAGACGTTCATCCTGTCTTCCTTGCACCATTTCCTCGGAACCTTGGTGAGGAGAACTTTTTTATGCCCCTTAAATCTTGACTATCAGCCAGTTTTGACAGAGACAGCCTCCCTCTCTGGGGCGGTGTTTTTCATTGAGACTTACTTAAAGGACAGGCCCAGGTAAGCCATAGGATGATCCAGGTCCGAGTTTTAGACAAAAACTGAGGTTCTGTGCAACCTGCAGGGCACACTGTGCTGAAGAATGAGGCCCGTGTGTCTGGGAAGCAGAGGCCACAGACTCCAGAGCCCTGAAGAAGCAGGATGAGTAAAGGTGGCTCCTGACTCCCTGGCTCCTGGCTCCGTGTTGTGGAAACCGTGTTTTGTGGGGTGTGTGTGGATACTGAGGGAGAACCCTGCATTAGTTTATGGAAAAGTATCTATTCCTTTCTTAAGATAATCCAAGGGGCTTCTTATACTAAAGATATTTAAGATATTTCGGAATGCTTTAGATTAGACATGTTTACTTTTTTTTTTTTTTCCTTTTTGTGACTGGTGAAACAAGATGAAGTTTAGTTTCGATATCAACATCTTACAAGGTACAGCTGAGCCACTTTGCCATCACATATGGCACATTTTTTCTGCGAGGTTAGTAATGCTTACTTAAAGTTTACACAACTAAGTTTTGTGAGTCTGACTGCTGATAGAGTCACCTGGTACTTTTTCAAAGATTCCTACTTTATCCATCTCAATGTTTGGTACCACAAAGGGTATTTATAAGAATTTCTGATTGGAAGGATTCTTAAAAACTGACAGACTTATATAAAAAAAGTGTAAAATGGCCAACATTTCGCAGACTTTAAGGATTTGAATCCTTTTCAGAACATAACCATAATTCCTTAGCTCCTTCCTTTAAACCCAATCAAAAAAATTAAAGACCATACAGGGTGATGTGGTCCAAAGACGTTGCCGGACTGTCCCACAGTCATGCAGCTATTCAGTAATTGAACACAGTTTCCTTGTTCCCTAGCTAAGGTTCTTTGGGGGTGTTTACTGAAAGATAATTCTGGGAGGTGCCTGGGGCTTAGTGGGTAGGGCACCAGCCCCATATACCAAGGGTGGCAGGTTCAAACCTGGCCCCGGCCAAACTGCAACAAAAAACATAGCTGGGCGTTGTGGCGGGCGCCTGTAGTCCCAACTACTCCAGAGGCTGAGGCAAGAGGATCTCCTAAGCCCAGGAGTTGGAGTTTGCTGCGAGCTGTGAAGCCACGGCACTCTACTGAGGGTGGTAAAGTGAGAGAGAGAGAGAGGGAATTCTAAGTCATAACAGCCTTTCCAACTCAAGGTATAATGGGCCACAGCAACAAATGCAAGCCAACGTCTGACTAATCTAGGCTATCAAGAATATGTTTCCAACTTTTACGAACAATTTATTATGCTATTAGCATTCTCTTTGGAGACTCTCCCAAACACTCTGTAAAAGTAGACTTTTGTCTTTCATTTGATTTTTCCCACGACTTAGGCTTATGTTAATACAATCTCTTGATCTAACAATAGTTCTGCACTGAATGTAAGTCTCCTGTACCAATAGAATAGAATAGAATTCATTAATTTTAAAATGGATTAGAGTAATTTTAGTCACTCTGGTCTGGAATTCATTCATAACTGTCAGACAATCGGGATAAAACCGATAATTTCTTATCAAGAAAATGCTCTAAGAGTAGTAATATGTAAAATTCATGTAATCTCATTCACGCCACTTTATATATTGGTATTAATTCATTAATATATGAAATCTTAAATTGATATAATCACCCAAAACTTCACAAGGTATTCATCAATATAGGTAGTTATCATTTAAAATATGTCTGCTTTTGAGGAAAAAAAGTGCTGTATTTCACAAAAAGTAGAATTTGTCTTATTGGTATGTGTCATTATTTCAGCAAGCCTATTTTAATACTGTTCCTAGCTCTGTAACTTTGAAAGATTTATTGTTTCAGTGATGATTAGGTAGAAGTGGTAATATTTCCATGGAAAATGGAAGGAAGTAGATTAGCTTATGTAAAGTATAAGTTTGACAGCAAATTAGAACTGCCTAGGAGAATGTCACTTCAGATTCTCTGATCATTAAGGAAAGAAAAATAGTATGATTAGTAGGTTACAAAATACTTTTTAAAATATACATGGCTTTGTGGTATGTCTCTTTTATATTGTTATCATTTTCATTTATATGCCTCATAACACACTAATTTTAGAAATATAAAAGTAGCATATTCTATCTAATGCTTCAAAAATGTAGGCCGAACAGCCCTGTGACTTTCCTACATGAAATTGTGTTTGAACATAGAATTTAGACATGTGTTGATGGAATGCACAATAAAATCAAAACATCTTTCTTTCAGGGAGAAATAAACCTTAATATGAATGTGTTTTCTATGGAAAAGAACATGATAAAAGGTTGTCAAAAATATATAAAATGTATGATGTAATTTATAATATTCCATAAGTGGCTTGCTTCATATTGTTGAGCAAGATAAATGAGTTCTAATGAAAACTAAAATGAAGCTGCATTTGGCTTTAAATTAACAAGTCAACATAATATTTACTTTTCTAATTTCTCAACAGATACTAAGCTACCATATTCTAATTAGACAGAATGAAGCACATTCATCACTCAAATTTTAGTCCTTCAAAAATGAACAACAGAAAGGAGAAAAAAATAATAATGATAGAGAAATTAATATATAATAAACATGGGAAGAATTAGAAATTAATATATAATAAACATAGGAAGATATAATTTGGATTCTAATATTTCTAAATTTTAATAGAGTAAAAACATCAAATTTTGCTTATTTAGCATTATATTAAAAGTTTCTCAAAGGTTGGTATTTTTCGTGCTTTGCCTAAAAACTAAGATATAGGAATTAGGATTTCTTTGTATGTCTAAATAAAGAAGAAAATATATTTGATATATGCATATATTTAAATAATTTGGCTAGCATATTCTAAAATAGTCATGCCAGTCTTTTTTTAAGGATCACAGTAATATGCTTGCGTAGGGTTAAAGTCAGGGTTGTAGGTGTATCTTTCACCTGGGAAGTGTGCTATATACCATGCAATGGGTGAGCAATTACCCATTCCCTTCTCCCCAAGCTTTTATTTGGGTTTTGTTAAGCTTTTCCTCTCATGAACATGTAGATTCCAATCTACCAGCTTCAATCTAGCACTGAGTACAAGTTTGCTTTTCCATTCTTGTGATACCTCACTTAGGTTAATCATCTCCAGTTCCATCCAGGTTGTAACAAAAGATACAAAGTCTCCATCTCATTTTATGGGTGAATAATATTCAGTGATAAACACATACAAGTTATCTATTCATTTAAGTATCAAAGGGATACTTTGGTTGTTTCCACATATGTGCAATTGTGAACTGTGTTGCTATAAACATTGGAGTGCAGATGTCTTTATGAAAAAGTGTCTTTTTTTTCTTTAGGATAAATACCTAGGATGGAATTGCAGGATCAAATGGGAAGTCTACTTTTAGTCCTTTGAGGAATCTCCATACTACTTTCCATAGAGGTTGTATTAGTTTTTTTTTAAATCAATGCCATCTTGCAAATGTGACATGAACAAATTTCCTTTATATTCCAAATGTATTGGTATTTTTAGTGATAAACTGCATGTGTCAATTTGTATGGATTTTGTGATGTCCAAAAATTTAGTGAAACATTATTTTGGGTATGTCTGTTGGAGTAATTTTGGATGATATTAACATTTGATAAGCAGACTAAGAAAGATTTCCTTTCTTGGCTTGGCGCCTGTGGCTCAATGGGCTAAGGCTCCAGCCACGTACACCTGAGCTAGCAGGTTTGAATTCAGCCCAGGCTGCCAAACAACAACGATGGCTGCAACCAAAAAATGGCCGGGCATTGTGGCGGGCGCCTGTAGTCCCAGCTATTTGGGAGGCAGAGGCAAAAGACTCGCTTGAGCCCAGGAATTGGAGGTTGTCTTAAGCTGTGATACCACAGTACTCTATCCAGGGTGACAGCTCGAGGCTCTGTCTCAAAATAAAAATAAAAATAAAGATTTCCCTTCTTGTTGTGAATGGCCCTTAACCAAAGTTAAAGACCTGAATAGAAAAATTAGGCCAACCTTCCATAAATAATAGGAATGACCCCTCTCCTGCCTGATTGGTCTTCTCATGGTCTGCCTTTTTCCTGATTGGCCTCTTCCTGCCTTTGGACTCCAACTAAGGCATCAGTTCTTGGGTTTTAATTCTTGCTCTCATACTAGAACTTCACTGTAGCCTCTCCTGAGTCTCCAGCAAGGCTGCTTCCAATCTTCAGAAGGTTCATCCTTTTCAAATGCACAAGTCAATTTCTTACAATTAAGTCGTGTGTGTGTGTTTGTATGTACATGTATGTGCACAAATACATTTACATATACCTGTACGTATATATCTCTAGATAGCTATGTCTATCTACTATATATACACATAGCGTATGTATGTACTAGTATTTATAGACAAAGAGGGAGAGAGAGACAGCTCCTGCTGGCTCTGTTTCTCTGGAAAATCCTAACTGAGACCATATGATACTTACAGACCAACAATTTCTGTAAAGACTTCCTATGAAAAAGAGGTCTGGGAGAATGTGCACTTCTTTTAAAGGTTTTCACGATGGGAAGGGAATATGCAGACTTCCTTTACCATGTGCATTATGCTCCATCCTTTAAGAGCTTTTCAAAATATTCATAAATAGGATGGAAAATCAGGGAAAGTGACATATGAAGAAAACATTAAGAGCAGTCCGAGGAATGGGTGTGCACAGTCTTCACAATAGCCCCAGGTTCATTTTCTACATTAATGAGCCTCAAAACAGGGACCAACGAGTTAGAGGAAAATCATGAGAGTGAGGTGTCTCCAGACACACTTGGGAAAGGTTCTGGAAAAAAGATTAAAGGAAACAACTCTGCCTAGAAAACCTGTGGATCCAATGTCTTTGAATACAGTCATCTGCTGAAACAATAGGTACGTAGTGAGCATTTCTGTGTGTCTCAAGCACTTTTTCAAGTTTTATATATTCACTGGCAACAATAAAGGGCAAAAAATTTTGTTTCTATGCAGCTTGTGTTTCACGAAGAAAATTGTTGGTAAAGCAAAAGATGTATTTACAAAAATATCCAAAAATAAAAAATAATAGCCAAAACTGTTATTTTTTTTTTATAATTTTATTGAATCATAATTCTGTACATTGGTGCAATCATAGGGCACGATTCATATACATTCAGAAATATTTTGATCGTACTGTTACAGTTAACCTTCATGGCGTTTTCTTGATTACTATATAAAGACATTGATACTCTACATTTAATAAGTTTCCCCAGTACCCTGCTAAGATGCACCATAGGTGTGATCCCACCAATTGCCCTCCCTCCACCCATACTCCCCCCTCCGCTCCCCTCCCTTTCCCCTTTCCCTGTATTCCT
>CAUYON010012465.1:0-10473 GCA_963573935.1 Arctocebus calabarensis | reverse complement strand
TTTTTTATTGTTTCTATAATCTCAGTGCTTGAAATTGGTCTGTTCAGGAGCTCTATTTCTTCCTGGCTAAGTCTAGGGAGAGGGTGTGATTCCAAATATTGATCCATTTCCTTCACATTGTCAAATTTCTGGGCATAGAGTTTCTGGACTGTTTTTTTATGATGCCTGGAGTTTTCTGCTGATTCTTCCTCATGAGTGATTTCTTTTTTCTTGTTCCTTGCCTTAATCTTCCTTTCACTTCCTCCTGCTCTTTAAGTTGCCATGCCTCTGGACTAGGGTTTCCATGAGTCCTTTTGGTATAGGACCAGAAGGATGAGAAGATTGAAGAGCAAGAATGGAAAAAAGAAAGAAAGAGAAAAAAAAAAAAAAAGAAAGAAAGAAAAGAAAAGAAAAAGGAGAAAGGAGAGGGGGTAGGTGGAAGCAACTATTGACCAAAAGAGGAGAGGCACAGAAAGATGGAGATGGGAGCAATATAGGTGTACAGTAGGACTTTGACCCAACCTTAAGAACGCCCAACCCGTGGGGGTGCCATGTTGGGTGATTAGGTCAGCAGCTCTTTGTCAGCCTGTTTGGACCCAGTACCCCACCTTTACCAAGTAGAGAGGAAAGACCGAAATGCAATAAATCAAACCAAAACAAGAAACCAAAAACTTTACGGGATAAAATTAGGGAAAAAAATAATTAATATGGGTAGAAACACTAGCAAAATTTGAAGTTCTAATTTTTGGAAAAGGCAACAATGGAAAATTATACTTAAACTGGAAAAATGAATAAAAAAAAGAAAAAAGAAAAGAAAAATCTTTAAGGAAAATGTTGAAATTAAAAACAAAAGAACAATAACAAAAACAAACAAATAAAAACAAAACAAAAAGAAACAAAACCAAAAATAAAGCAGTATATATATCTTGCTGATATTGTCTGGGCAAGAGGTGATCTTCTGGGGTATGATATGTTAATCACAATGTTGATACGGCTGTACAAAATGGAGACCAGAGGCCTCTAATGATTTCTCAAACCCTGCAGGGTGGAGAACCTAAATCCTCCTCAGCCTGCTTAGAAGGCACTTTAAATTGTGAACTTGGGCTAAGCAGAAGCTTTACCAGGAAAGCACTCATGGCTGGGACCACTCCTTAAGTGGCTATCCACTTACTCAGTGTGCCAAAACTGGTCACACCCTATGCCCCTGAGGGCTAAGGCTGCAAGGTTTCTTAGTCCCCATCTTTAGTCTGCTCAGTCACTAGATTACTTGCTCCTGCCCGATGCTTGTTTTGCCACCCTGAGGGTAGAGCTTGCCACAATGGCTCCCACAGCCCACAACCAAACACTGGTAGCTCTGTCTCTCTCGGTGGCTCAGTCTGGGGCCACAGACAACACTCAAAGACCTCTGCACTCTTGCCCAAGTTCTCCCAAGGCAGTTCAACTGAGTGCCAAGTCCAAAAGAAACCCAAACAGATCATAGATAAGGCCTTTCCAGTTTGCAATCTCACTGCTGCACCCAGAGCTGCCAGCAGGATTAGACCGAATGAACACACGCAACCACTTGCCAGATCTCCACTGCTTTTGCCTTCCTCAGGGGTTCCAGAAGTCTCATGCTGTCACTTTGTGTCCCCAAAGGGATGTTTCTGGGCAGATCCCACCATCCAGAGATGCCTGGCGTCTTCTCTACCCAGTCTCACCGTGCCCAGTTGCAAGGAAGCTGTTACTCGGCCGCCATCTTGCTCTTCTTAAGGAGATTTTTTTGTAGTTAATGCTATTTCAGAATTTGATATAGGCCTGTTCAATTTTTCCACTAAGTTCTGGCTAAGTCTTGGCAGGTGGTATGCTTCCATGTATTGGTTAATTTCCTTCAGATTTTCATACTTCTGGGAGTAAAGTTTCTTGTAATATTTGTTAAGGAACTTTCGAATTTCTGAGGGATCTGTTGTTATTTCATTTTTACCATTTATGATTGATGAAATTAGGAATTTTACTCTTTTTTTGCTGGCTAGGTTAGCCAAAGGTTTATCTATTTTATTGACCTTTTCAAAAAAACATCTTTTTGATTTATTGATCTATTATATAATTCTTTCATTTTCAATTTCTTTTAATTCTGCTTTAATTTTGGTTATTTCTTTTCTTCTACTGGGTTTGGGGTTGGAATGTTCTTCCTTCTCTAGTTGCTTAAGATGTCCCATTAAATTTTAAACTTCCTCTCTTTCTGTTTTCTTGAGGAGGGCTTGCAGTGCTATAAATTTCCCTGTTAGGACTGCCTTTGCAGTATCCTGGAGGTTCTGATAATTTGTGTCTTCATTGTTGTTTTGTTCCAAAATTTGTTAATTTTCTTCTTAATCTCATCTATGACCCATCTATCTTTCAGCATAAGGTTATTTAGCTTCCATGTTTTTGTATGAGTGTGCAGATTCCTGTTGTTATTGAGTTCAACTTTTATTCCAGGATGGTCGGAGAAAATGCAAGGAATAATTTTTATTTTTCTAAATTTTCTGAGGTTAGACTTGTGACCTAAGATGTGATCAATTTTGGAGTATGTTCCTTGGGGCTGATGAGAAGAATGTGTATTAAATTTTATCAGGATGAAATGTTCTGTAGATGTCTGTTAAATCCAGTTGTTGAATAGTTAAGTTTAAATCTAAAATTTCTTTACTTAGCTTCTTTTTGGAGGATCTGTCCAACACTGCTAAAGGAGTATTAAAACCTCCAACTACTATGGAGCTGGAGGAAATCAAGTTACTCATGTCTATTAGGGTTTTTCTTAGAGATTGAGGTGCATTCTGGTTGGGTGCATAAATATTAATAATTGAAATCTCATCATATTGAGTAGTACCTTTAACAAATATGAAATGGTCCATCTTTATCCTTCCTCACTTTGGTTGGTTTAAAGCCAGTTATATCTGTGAATAAGATTGCAACACCTGCTTTTTTCTGTTTTCCATTTGCCTGGAATATAGATGACTATCCCTTTACCTTGAGTCTAAATTTATCTTTTAAGGTAAGATGAGATTCTTGTATGCAGCAGATATCTGGCCTGAGTTTTAGTATCCAGTCAGCCAACCTATGCCTCTTTAGAGGACAATTTAAACCATTCACATTAATTGAAACTAGTGATAAATCTTTAGAAAGTCCAGTGGATATTTTTAATTCTTTCATCACTGTGGAAGTTGGAATTTGATAAAAAGTTTCTGGGTGAGTTTACTTTTGTGGTGGAGGATTACGCTGGTTATTATGGAGGATAGGTCTGAGAATATCCTGGAGAGCAGGTTTAGTTATAGCAAATTTCTTCAACATGTGGATGTCATTAAAATATTTAATTTCTCCATCATAAATGAAACTCAGTTTAGCTGGGTACAGGATCCTGGGTTGAAAGTTCTTTTGTTTTGGTCAAAAGAAAGTTCTTTTGAATGGTCATCAACTCTGAAAGTTGATGACCATTCTCTTCTAGCTTGAAAGGTTTGATCAGAGAGATCTGCAGGTATTCTAATAGTCTTCCCCTTGTAGGTAATGGATTTCTTATGTCTGGCTGCTTTCAGAATTTTCTCCTTCATATTAACTTTAGTGAAGTTAATTATGATGTGTCTGGGGGATGTCTTATTCAGGTTGAGTCATGCTGGAATTCTGAAACTGTCTGCTATATGAATTTCAGAAACTCTTGGCATGTCTGGAAAGTTCTCTTTCATAATGTCATAAAGAAGAGACTCTGTGCCTTGTGACACCCCTTCATCATTTTCTGGTATCCCCATAATGTGAATATTGGTTTTCTTCGAGTTATCCCAGAGCTGTCTGAGAGAATGATCCGTTTTTGCCTTCCATTTCTCTTCCTCTTTGTAAGTTTGAGAACATTCAAAAGATTTGTCTTCCATGTCAGAAATCCTTTCTTCTGCTCTCTTCATTCTGTTACTGAGGGATTCTACTGTATTTCTCAGATTTTTGAGGGCTGCAACTTCTTGTCTCAATGTGTCAAAATCTTTGGTCATTTTGTCTTTGAATTCGTTGAATTGTTGAGATATCTTTTGGGTGTTCTTTTGGATTACTGCTTGAAATTTGAAGGCCATCTTTTCTTCCATTCTGCTGATCTTATTTGCTATCTAGACTCTGAATTCATCTTCTGACATATCAGCCATTTGCTTATGCAAGGGATCTTGTGCTGTATCTACCTTGTTGTTCCTTGGGGAAGTTGATCTACTCTGATTATTCATATTGCCAGTTTTTCTGTTGATTTCTCCTCATGATTATTTTTCAGTGTTGCCTATGACCGTCCTCAGAGTTGGGGAGGTGTCTCTCCCAGATCAGACCCCAGCAGGATCACTGGATCTTTGCTAGATCTTGCTGGATCTCTGTAGGGAGTGAGCCTGTGTAGCTCCTTTGGGACTGCCCCAGCCAGGGAGTTCTGGCTGTGGGAGAAGTTCTGGAGTGCGGCATGCCCAGATCAAGCAGCAGGGCGTGGGATGGTGCATGTTGTTCTGGAATTGTGGCACCTGGTGGCCTTCCCAAAGGGAGCCCACGCCTCCAGCAGTCTCTGGCTGGGAGGAGGACTCCCGAGGGAGGGCATGGGTTGTGCAGCCTCTTGAGTCCCTAGCCATATGGGCGGGCAGTGTGGAGGCAGAGAGGGTAGGGGAGGATGTGGGTTGTGTGACTCCTGTAGTTCCTGGCCTGGACAGGGTGGTGGAGGCCTGGTGGGATTCCAGCAGAGTCCCTGGCTGGTGTGGGTGGCAGGCAGAGGCCTGGCAGGGGGCGCTGTGGAGCTGCACCGGGGTTCTGGTGGGGTCCCTGGTCCCTGCAGGTGGCAGGATGAGGCCTGGTGGGGTGTGGATCCGAGCCCCACGGAGGTCCCAATGGAGTCCTTGGCCACAGTGGGCTGTGGGCGCATGCCGATTTCTAATGGAGTTCCTGGCCCTTTTGGGCAGCAGGCCATGGCCCAGCAGGGCACGGATTGGTGCCATTCGGGGGTCCTGGTGGAGTCCCTGGCTGCTGTGGGTGGTGGGCCGAGGCCTGTTAGGGTGTGGATCAGAGCTCTGCGGGCATTTTGGCAGAGTCGCTGGCCATGTTGGGTGGGGAGCCAAGGCCTGAGGAAGTCCCTGGCCGCTGTGAGCTGAGGGCCGAGTTCTGGCAGGCGCAAATCAGAGGTGTGTAGGGTTCCTCGCGGATTCACTGGCTATGGCAGGCTGCGAGCTGAGGACTGGCGGAGTCCTTGGCTGCTGTCAGTGGGGGGCCGAGTTCTGACAGGGTGCTGATCTAAGCCATGCTGTGGTCCTGGTGGCATCCCTTTCCACGGTGGGTAGTGGGCCAAGGCCCAGCATTTTCCCTGGCCACTGCAGGCAGAGGACCAAGGCCTGATGGACATGGATCAGAGCCGTGGGGGAGTTCTGGCAAGGTTCTGGCCGTGGCTGGCGGTGGGCCAAGACCTGGTGGGGCTCCAATCTGGGCTGCAGTGGGGGTCCCTGCTTAGTTTCTGGCCTTTGCGGGCAGCGGACCGAGGCCTGGTGGAGCATGGATGGGGGCCGCTGCAGGGGTCCCAGTGGAATCCCTGGCCATGGCAGTGGTGGCTTGCAGGGCGCAGACTGGAACCCCTTAGTTCCGGGGGATTCCCTGGCCTGGTGGCTGGTGGGGGCTCAGCAGGGCCCCCAGTCTCTTACCTGGTGGACCCCCTCGTCCAGCAGACAGGGAGGGTGGGTGTTGCTCAAACCCTCCTCCCTCAGTTTCAGCAGGGGTCAGGCTTCTGATGCGGTAGATAAGGGGGAAAGGGTGTACAGGAAGTTCAGAATGGCAGAAAACTTAAGTTCAGTTTTTCTGCCTGAAGCTTGGTTTCTTGGAGTTGCAGCTTGCCTCAGCAGAGGTGACCTGCAATTATCACTTCTCTCTCTCAGCTGGGCTCCCAGTCTTCAGCTCACTTGGGCAGTTTCTGGAGGTTATCTTTCCTTTTGGACAGGAGCCTGTGTAGGAAGCTGCTTCCAATCCACCATCTTGCCCCTCCCCTCTATTTTTAGTTTCTTAACAGTTAAAATAATCAGGAATGGATGTTGGCAAGAAGTGATTTTATTTTATTTTTCTCGTGAAATTTAATATGATGTCCATTATAAAGAAAAAATCAAAGCTTACAGGATTTAAACAAATTGTACATGCTTTTGTTTACACAGAGAGTACAAAGCTGAAACTTGAATCGAAACAAATTTCCAGATCCCAGTGGCATTACTCTACACTAGCTTATGAACCATACTAAAATACAGGTGAAAAGTTGTTTCTTTGCTATCACATAAAATAATATCACTTGTATTCTTGTTCAGCTAAAGATTCATCTAATGTCTGATTTTAAATAAATTACTTGACTGACTGTATCCTCTATCTATTTTTCATGGTGAATGTGGTTCATTGGAAGATGAAGAATAGTGAGAGGAGAACATCAGGATTTTTCTTCTATTCAGATAATAGATACATAGAGAATCTAGGATATTTGTCCCATCTGTATGTAGACTTCTCCAATTACTGTGCCAGAAGTGATCTTTCTCTAAGAACTCTTCATTTGTACTTCTTTCTAGCATCTTCATCATCACTACTATTATTATTACCACCATCATCATTGCTACTGTATTACCCAAATTACTATCATTATCATGATCACCACTGTCATATCAACAATGGAACAACTGCCGTTTATAGAATGGACACTCTACTTGTTGATTACTTAATACTCTAAATCATCTTATGAGATAGTGATCATTTCTGCATTTTGCAGATAAGGAAACAAATCCAGGAAGATAAATTAACTTAATCAAAACCATGCATGGGTGGCACCTGTGGCTCAAAGGAGTAGGGCGCTGGCCCTATAAACCAGAGGTGGCGGGTTAAAAAAACAAACAAACCAACCCCCCCCCCCAAACCCCATGCAGAAATTTGAAGCCCAGTCTATCTCATAATAATTTTTGTAATCTTTCCTATTTACTGTTGCCATCTACTTTACTCTACCTTGTATCACACCATGCATCTTTCATCTCTTGTCCTGGATTGGGAGATTTTTGGTAAGAAATATCCGATATTCATTTTGTGTATTCTCCATCCCTTACCATTGTTCTACATACAACATGGGAGCAATATATTGGAATATATTACATAGTTTTCTCCTTTGTTGTTCAGAGTTCTTCACTTCTCCAGTTGTCTGAGCCTTCTTACTCTCTAGGGGAGGAGGAATAATCACTTGACATCAAAATTCTTGACAAATTCTTGACATCAATTGACATCTGTAAATTATTTTACATCTCTGTTTAACTTATCAAGGGATAAACTCCTAGAATTGTTTTCTATTATAAAGAAGAGATATTACCCAGCTATGGCTACTGGTCTTGCTATGTTATGTTAATAGGAGGACATTAAAGTGCAGGGGATTATGGAAAGAGGGAAGGAGAGAAAGTAAGGAGAGTGGTTAGATTTGTGGGCTTTTATTTTTCCTTTCTGAATTTTGTCCTGGAAAGGAGAGATATGTTAGATAAATTGAGGGGACTACCAGTGATGGAGGGAGTTCTTCCCTTACTCTTCAAAAATTTTATGGATTGCTACTGTATCAAACTTTGAGAGGCCATATCAGCCTAGGAGCAGCCTTAAGTTTTAGCTTTCCCAAGGTTCCAAGAGGCATGGATTGGGCCCAAATGTAGCTGAGGTATGCTAGGGACTTGGCCAGAGTGGCTTAGCACAACCAGAGCAAGATGTAGGATAAGTGGCTTCAGGATAGGTGGTCAAGAGTGCGGCAGAGTGGCAGTCACTGCTCGACCTTAAGAGGACCTCTAATGCTAAGAAGAGTGGAGATGAGACAAAATCATGAAGTAAAGGGGGCCCTGATTTCCTGGGAGCAGGGCCTTACTCTCTAAACCAATAGAATGACTCTGCATTCACCAACTGCAAATGTTGGTATTGTGCCCAGCAAGGCTCTGGCAACTTGGGAGAGGTGAATCACCTCAGATATGAGAGAGGAGACAGAATGCTATGTCTTAGGGTCCCGTTTCTTCCTCTCTGCCACAATGCTCTGTGAGCCACTCCCTTTGATGCCTTGAAGAATATAAGTGAGTATGGTGTGGAAGACTAAGTAATCTGAGTGACTGGTTTGTTTTTCTTAAAGTCACTGACATTTACTTACAGTGTTTTTTATAACCATGTGTACATTAAGGTAATTTTATTCCCATTAACCAGTGGGAGAGGAATCAGAAGGAAAGCAAGACTGACATAAACACAATAATAATGATTCTCACTGCAGTTTGTCAAGTACTTACTATGTATGGAGCATGTGCCAAATTTAGAATCACAAAATGTATGTATGAAAGGTGTAAATGATGTATGAAATGTGTAAATAGTGGTGCCCAGAGACCAGGCCACAGAGGAGATGTTCAGGCCAGGTTAATTGAAAAGGGAGGATGAGCTGCCTGGCAGTGCAGTGATGGTGTCTGCACCTAGGGCTGCAGGCGGTGGGAAAATTCCACAGCTCAGGGCGGTGCCTGTGGCTCAAAGGAGTAGGGCACGGCCCCACATAGTACTGGAGGAGGTGGGTTCAAACTCGGCCCCAGACCAAAACAAAACAAAAAAATTCCACAGCTCACCAAGAAAGTCAGGGTCTTTGGGCAGAAATTTCTCAGGAGGTGGGCTAGCCAAATACTTTGTGTCTTTGTCTTAGGAGGAGGGAAGAAGTGTCTGTGTGTGGCTGCATTAGGCCCCCTGACAATTTAGTTAACTATAGCTGTCCTTCTTTTGCTTATGAGGCGATTAAGATGCAGAGAGGTTAGGAAGTTTCTCTGAGGCACAGCTTTAGGTAGAACCAGAATTGAAAACCAGGCAGTTTGAAGCCCGAGCCCATGTTCTTAAACATTTCCTTTGCACAATCAAGCTGTAGAATGAGATAAATTTGCAATTTCATTTCATAAATGATCGTAAGTATTTTCTGGATAAGTAAATGTTGTCCTGAGTCCTGGAGGTGGTGCTGGGGGGTGTGTGTGTATGTGGGCTTTACAGAGACATGAGCCCTTGTTCTTTGCCTTACTTAAAGTCCTTATGAACTTTAACTGTGAATAGTGAATTCAGCTTCACTTAATTATATGTAATTTATATTTTGATTGTATGTAACTAAATTAGCCTAACAACCAAGGTTTGCCAAAGCAAATACTGAGGGTAATAACAGACAGACTCGCTGACCTTAGGTGTGAAACTCCAGTGTGATAACAGCCTATAAAACCTGCTGAATTGGAATTGCCCAGGAGATAGAGCCTGGCGGCTTGTTTACTCATCTTAAAGTGTTCCTTGAAATCAGGTCTCCAGGGCAGAAGGAATAAACCTGGATCTCCCAGGTGAAAGAGACAAACAACATGTAATTCTTGGAGTTCCTTTGGTTTGATGTCTTGCAAATATATTCAAAGAGAAATCTCTACCTGCACAGCCTTCTACAGAAAACCCCATGTAATGAAAGTTCCCTTCACCCTCATCACCATCCTGGAAAGGAGACAGTCTCTGACATGTCCGTAATCTCCTCTTCAGATACTACCTTCTTTGAGATGTCTCTGCTATTACATTTACAGAAAGGGCCCAGAAATTTAAGACCAGCCTGGGCAACATGGTAAGACTAAAAAAAAAAACAAAAAAAAACAAACAAAAAACTTTAGCAGGGCATTGTGGCACATACCCCTAGTTCTAGCTACTGGGGAGGTTGAGGCTGAAAGATCACTTGAGCCCAGGAGTTTGAGCCCTTAGTGAGCTGTGATTGCACCACTGCACTCCAGCATGGGTGACAGAATAAGACCCTATCAATAAATGAATAAACAAACAAACAAATAATCCCTTCTCCAAAGATAAAATAATTTCAATTTCTAGACCATATCAAGTAAGTCATTCAAATAATGACCCTTCAAAAACACCGGCACCCTAGTCATCGGACCCCATGAACGTGTTGCATTATATGGTAAAAGAGATTGTGGTGGACCACATGGGTGGCTCCAATCTTGTTATAAGAGTCCCTGGAAGTAGAGTAATTTCTTCATCTGGAATGAGAGAGACACGGGCAGGAGAAGAAATCAGCTACATCTGAAGGGTAAGAGAGACTCTGTTACAGTGGCTGGAAGGGGGCACATGGAAGGCCTGAGAAGGATGGCAGGCAGCTTCTAGGAGTGTGGTCAACCAGGAAGTGGGGTCTCAGGCCTACAACAGCAGGGGACCAAACGGGGCCATCAACCTGACTAGCTGGGAGGTGGATGCATCCCCAGAGATTCCAGAAAGGAAAGCAGCCCTGCCCTGCCAACACGCTGATTCAGCCTCAAGAGACTCAGAGCAGAGGGACCAACTGAGCCATGACAGGCTTGGACTTCTCTAACACACAGAAATGTGAGATGACAAACTCACATTGTTTTAAGCATCTACATTTGTGACAGTTTGTTACAGTAGCAATAGAAAATTAATATGCCAAATATGCCTTTAGCATCCCCTTCACCCTGACTTAATGTTTTCCTGGTTTCT